>JXTB01000282.1:150449-208712 GCA_002914805.1 Parasponia andersonii | reverse complement strand
TCCATAAATTAGAGAGAAAAAGAAGAGAGTCTTCCTATTCTCTATAAAACAAACCCTTGTAATCACATGTGTTGAGAAAATTATAAAGGCCTAAAGTGTGAATTTAAGAGATTGTACGCAACGTCCGCAAGTTCATCCAGTTGTGCTCGAGGCTTAGATTGGAAGATCGTGGTTGAGAAGATAGTAAAGCTAGGATCCGCTGATAGGCTACGAAAGGTATTAGATCTATTCTTTTTGTATGTTCCTATTTGCTATAAATTTATACTATGCACTCATATGGTCAATTGTTTTGAGAAAATTTTTGAATGTTCTTAGGCAAATCTTCAGCTGCGAAAATCGTTTTTAAATCCAATATTTACATCTAAATGGCAATCGAAACCATGCTACTTTGTGAGATTTTATGTAAATCTAAGGCTAATGATGTTGTTTTTATTTTTCTAGGTGATCTTAAGGTTAAATGCTAAAAAATACAAAAAAAGCCTAGAGGGAGAGAGAGGAGGAGGAGAGCTTGGAGTCGCAGCTGCATTCATCATTCACTCTTTCTTATTTTCATTTTAGGTTTTATTTATTTTTTTGAATATTAGCGTGATATTTCTCTTATTAATTCTTATAAACATGCTATACTAGGTTCAAGATTAGGTTAAGTGTAATTTAGAAGCCCTAGACATGAATGTTAATTGAATTTTTCTAAATTTTATGCAATTATAAGTAGTTTATTTAAAGTTGTTTGTGTTCTTCTTTACATATTGATTCTATAAATTATATCTTGCTTATTTAGATGTATAACTAGATAATTATGATAAAATACTAATGCTAGGATTAGGTATTGGCATTTTTGGTATTGATCTATAAGTAGTGAAATTATAGTTAATTTGATCGTTTGATGAGTTAATTATAGTGAAGAATATAACTTAAATTAGATTTATATTTGTAAGATTATAATCTAGACTAATCTAAGATCTTTCTTAATTAAATGCTTTTGTTAAATTAATTTAGAGTGTTTACTCAGGTTATTTAATGGAAAGAAGTTACGTAGAGCATTCGCCTATCTAGCATAAAATATAAGAAAATGTAAAGATAGTTGTGCATTTGTGGATAATCTACAGTTGATAACTTTGTTAAATAACTATTAAAATCTAGTAATCAATTAATATAATTGCTTAGTGATGGCAAATGAACTTTTAACTTATTTACTTTATTGTTTATTTTCCTTTAAGTTATTAATTTTAATTCTCACTCCCTATCACCTAAAGTTTAATAACTAACTTAGTTAAATCAATTCTTCGTACCATTGACCCTTGCTTATTATCATACTAGATAGTTATTATGTTTTTCTAAGCTTTTCTAGATAAAGATAAAGAAAGATTAATTTGACAATAAATAATCTTAGTGGAAATAAACATCTCTCTTTTAGTCCCTTATCCTAATAATAAAATCACTATGCTTTCCATTTTTTAAATTTTTAAGCAATTAATAATTGTAAATTATTGTCAATAAATAATCTTAGTGGAAAAAATAAATATGAAAGTTGATCTAAGCCTGATGAAAAGAGGAAACTCACTCATGCATGGTGCAAAAGCCCAGATTTTTAAGGGGTATTGAGGTCATTTTGTTAATTTTCAAATTAATTAATGGAGGTACTAAGTTGAAAAAAATTTAAGAAACAGGAACTAAATTTCAATATTTTGAGGGACTAAAGTGAGAGGATTTTGAAAAATAGAGAACTATTGTGCAATTTTTAAAAATTATACAATCCCTCTTACAAGGGATATGTGACCCTTATTTTTCTTGTCCCTCCTCCTCTCTCTTGCATTTCGGCTGAAGGAAGACCGAGGAGCCATAACCACCGCTAGGGCTATCATTCGGCCCACTAACCCACTAGTGAGACTTCGCTGTGTTGCCAAGGATCTATGCCATTTGTCCTGTGCCATTATCAAGCCTCTCTCACCAGAAAATGCCATTGTTGACTATAGGGAACTTTGATTTTTTGGAGTCATTTTGAGCCATTTTAACTCACATTTTTGAGCTCGTTAGCTTTGTCTTGTCGAGATGACAGTTATATATTTCATGAGCCATTATTGCTCAGTTTGAAAGTTGTCATTTTTGGGTTATTTGATCTTGAGTTTGAATTTTTGATCCAGTCATTGGATTATGTTTTTGATGTCATTTTTGGATGTACTCAGAAAATGGAGAAGTTTGATATATATATATATATATATATATATATATATATATATATATGTATGTATATATATACAGACCATTTTTGGTGACATCACAAAAAATGAAATCAAATGGCTAGATTTACCTTGTTTTATGTGTCACCAATTTTGTTTCAACTCAGACTTGAATTGGATGAGTTAAATATTTAACCTAACTATTTTGGGTGCTAAGAATTCAGTGAAGAGGTCTGTTTAAGGATTTGAAGCTCCATTTAGAAGTTGGTTTTTGACAAAAGAACAATCATGGGGTTAGAATTGGTTCATGACCCTTCGAGCGATAGTCCAATGATACATTGAGAATCTAATAGCATGGTATTGCTATTCTAGTGAGGTAAGGATTCGATTGACTCTGTTTTATATCATTTTTGAATAAAACTTATTTTCTACAACATATAATGACAAACATGATTTTAGAGCTATTTGTATATCTGTGATGGAATTTGATCGTATGATATATATTGTATGGCTTTGGAATTTTTCTGAGTGTAAGTTATCTTTGGGTATATAAAAAATAGGGTTGTTATACTGTCTGTTTTTCTATAAAACTCAGTATGCTTATTTTATTGAAAAACTAAAGCATGATTATTTTTATACCCCAGTTCTATACTACAGTGTCATTAGAGTATACATTAGCACCGTGCTAGTCTCGTGGATTTACAGTATGGCACTGCTTGTCCCACCATTAGTGTTGAGTTCGTAAACTCGCGTAGAGTTTGTTTCTTTTGATTACCTCCCTATGTGGCAAGCGTAGGTAATTTGGTTTCCCTTTCAAGTTTGGTAGGCAACATATGGGTATCTCCTCCGAATATGGGCTTAAGTGTCGAGCAAGCTGGTAGGTGTACTTAGTACCATCATCCTGAGTTTCTACAGGTGAGAGGATATAAACTCATCGGTACGAGTTAATTTGTATCATATGCATATAAATTGAATGATTTTGATTATATTGGTTTATATACATAGATTTTAAGATTTGGACTATTATATATATATGTTTTGGATTTTAAACTAATTGTGCAAGAACTTTCTATCACAAAATATTTTCTTTCATGGTAATTATTTTCCTACTAGGCATTATATGCTCATCTCCTACCTTCTTTTCTTAGGTGGTGCTTAGTGCGACTTAGATGATCAAGAGGATTAAGAAGTTATCTATGATTTTAATTCATTTTCTTGATAATGCTAGAAGCATGTCATTGTGATATTTGGATTGTTTGGATTTTCTATTAACATTGGACCAATATTATTACTTTTCATTAAGTCTGTGAATTTATGTATGTCATTCTGGTATTTGATATTTTGTTGTGGATAATGATATTTCGTCTCTTATTTTTCGAGTGAAGAAAGCTTGTTTCAGTTCTTTGCTATAATGACATGATTTTTTTCCATTCCTTATGATTATTGTTTTGATCTTTGTAGAAGAAATATATCTTCCGATTCTATTTTAGAAGAAATATATCTCACTTTCTAGTATAATATATATTATCTGAGGTATTACATTCTAAATAATTTTATAAAACTTTAGAAGTACGATTTTCAATACCAAAATCTTGGAAATGATAAAACATCAAAATCAATATCTCTCTTTTAGTCCCATATCTCACAAGCCAAAATCTTGTTTATGATAAAATCACTCTCTCTACTATTTTCTCCAGGTTTTTAAGCAATTAGTACCTGCAAATTACTGTGAGTACATAATTTTAAGAAAAAACTAAATGTAAATATCGATCTAAGATGTGAAAGGATGTAACTGACTCATGCATGGCATCTTTAAAATTAATTTCGTCTGAGAATTAAAGAAACTTAATCATTTGTTATGTGTTGTCATGCTCGTTCTAAAGATTGTTCAAAGACAGGGAAAAAATAATTATAAACCATACAAACAAGGAGAAATTATATTTTCAAAAAAGAATTGACTTGATTGCGTAAATAAAGGAGGGAATTATTTACCCTTTATGATTATTTTAATTAGCACATTTTAGAAGGGAGATTTATGAAGTACAGTAGGAATTTTGTACATCAAAATATTCTTATCAATTTTAATTTTAATTTATTTTTTTACATTCTATATCTTTATCATTTGTCACTGTCAAAAAAGAGAGATTGTTGATCCACTTAAGTTTTAACATTAGTTACTCTTATTTTAAAGATAATACATGATTAAACACTATTTCTTATACTTAAATATGTAGTTAATTAAATAGTCCAATCTTCTACTTTTAAGTTATTCAAGCGATCAAAGAGAAGAACTCACATTCAAAGAGCTAACTTTAATAAAATATTCAGAGCAAGGGCAAAGATACAAGATTACATCTAGATAGATTTATGTGAAAATCAAATAAAAATAAGGATAAAAGGGTAATTTTTAATCCAACGATATAATTGCAAAAAAGAATTTTCGGATTATTTTATTCAAAATATATTAAATATTATATTAAAATCTACAGTTTTCAGAAATTATTTTTAAACCCCCTAATTTCTCCTTGTTCTCCATAAAGGTTTCCAATAGAAAACAAAGTACCAAAATTGTTCTTCCATGCTGCCAGCATGCTGTCACTCTGTCCAGCCGATGCTCCATCCTGCCATCTTCCTTAGCCTCCGATGAAGCCATATTACTAAGTCCTACCAGATTTCGTCGCCTAAACATAGAGATATGTTACCTTAAAGTTTTTGGCCATTGTGGGGTTTTTTGATCACTAGAGCTTCATCGGACCTCCTTTTGCGACATTGATGGTATGGTCGGACTTGTCTCGTCATCGTCATTTCCTGATCGGTCTCGGTCATCATCTCACTGCCAGTAAGATTTCAACAGTTTGGCTATTTTATAAATATATTTCAAAAGTGATATTTTTTATAATTATTTTTTAGGTAATTATTTTACCCTAGATAATTATTGTTGGAGTGGTTTCTCACCAGTCGTCCACGTGTCTCGAACTACTGATGCTGTATTCTCCAACTGTCCACGTGCCCTTGCTGTCCCACAGTACTCTGAACTCTAAGCAAGATCGGAGAGGCGAGAGTGGCTACCTACAAAGACTCTCCGATGCTTAAGTCAGTGGTTTATCTTTGATACAGGGTAGCAAGGGAATATTTTCAGTATGAATGTATATATGATTCTTGTTCACAGACTTTTTTGTATACTTCTTTTTTATTGTAAGCATACATGCCCCTCTCAGGGAGCATAGCTCTTATATATGTAGTCCTGAGATTGTGATCTATACGGGTCTCAATCTCAGGACTGAGTACCTTTCTCCTCAAAATCTTTTTCAGCAGTCACAGGCCGAGATTTCTGTGATCTCTTATGTGTTGTCGTGTCCTGATTTCCGCCGCCTCCTACGGCTTCAATCTGTCAGGGGTAAGATTTGGGTAAATCACCATTCCGTCAGGACAGCTTGTCCCTCGCACACACCTACCCAGGATTGCATTAAATGCTCTATCTGGGTCTGGGCCGTAAGTTGCTTTCTATTGTATTCAGTCGGAAGACCCTTGGGGCTTCTGACCCTTCCAATGTCGAGGTATGGGCCACTGTACTCAGGTGACAGACCCTTGGGACTTCTGACCCCCAGCTGTCGAGGTTGGGGTCAGACTGGGCCAGACTGTCCAGGGTCAGTAATGAGCTCGGCCCTAACTTTGGACAGCCCAACGGCCGATTGTGAGATCACGTGTGACCCGCGTGGCCTTCCACGTGGCGTATGGCTTGGGAACGGGTCCCACAACTGCCTCTATTTCCCTACTTGACGGACTCGTGTCCATCAAGTGGGGAAACCGCCTCTCCGTTCCTTCAATCTGGGGGACGCACGTGGTTTCCCTCTTACCGATGCGGAGGTATGCCATCCCATATCACGAGACCTGTTTGAATTTTGAAGTTCTGACTGCTCGGTTTCCCTTATTCTCCCTTTTTCCAGAAAAAACTATTCGACTTCTCCTCTATAAAAACCGTAACTGTGCTCATTTGCCATTTTACTAAAATTTTCAATCATTCCAACCTCATAAAATCCTAGGGTTTCTGCTTCCTTCTCCTCTAAAGACTCTCAATCTTTTAGTCGCGTTACGATACAATGGCTTCAAGTCAAAACCAGGAATTGCAACCCGTTATGGACTCAGAACTAGATTCACTGAGGAGGCAGCTCTGCTTCCCCGGAGGAGTGACGCTTCAACGGGTTGAGGGCCCTGCGGACTAGTACCTTCGTCCTTGCACCTCCGAGGGTTCCATCATTCTGGGCAGGAAGCATCTGGACTGTCTGCGACTCCATATTCCTCCCCTAATCCACCAATTTTTTGCCTTGACGGGAATCCATCCAATGCAGTTGAATGCAAACGGAATCATGATTCTAATGGGGCTTTCTGCCCTGTCAGTTATCTACAACATGCATATTAACTTGGAGGTGGTCTTTTATGCTTATAAGCTCATGCTCATCCCCAAGAAGGGCTCCTACCCTACTTTCTACCTCCAGCCGCTGCCAGGGCGCCACATCTTTTGGGGGCTGCCACGGTCAGACAAACAATGGGACTCTCACGCCAGGCTATATGCCGTTGGAGGGGCGTGGTGCTCCCCTTGGGTGAGCGGAGAACATTTCCAAGTCCCCTCAACCTTCCTGCAAAGTAAGTCTTAGGTCGTGATCTTATAAACATAATTTTTAGAAATTAAATCACGAAATTCTATCTTTATTTAAATTACATGAAAGAACAAAATTCAAACCAATTTAAAGATCAAGTAATCGAATCTCTATCTTAATCGAGTGTTCAAATTACGTTACAAAACTATAGAGAAAGTTTGACATTGTTTGGGTGTCATTTAGAGGGTTGGGCATCATTTTTCAAACCTTTTATCGATAGGTTTGAAATTTTAATTTTTAATTGGAGCTTCAGATCGTGAAATGGAGTTCATCACTAAATTCAGAGCACTAAAAATGCTAGATTAGACCTAAAATTTGATTGATTTGGGCTCGTGCCGAACCCATAACCACAACATGCAAATTAAGGCAATCTAAGCCGTTTGATAAAGATTTTCGGGTCCATCACTAAATATAGTTAATATATATCAAAAGTTTTGTTTTCACGAGTACATTACAAATGTGAGATTTATTTTACGATCTAACAATCGGATTGAAAATTTAAAATATAAAACTAAAAAGCTCAAAATTTACAAAAATGGCAAATATCAATCTGGGCAATATTAAGTAAAGATATATAAACCACATTGAAGATAATGATGAGATGAGTTGAATGGGGCCAGTTTCACAGTAAAATGATGTTGGAATCATCGTCGATGAGCTTCGGAAGCTGTGGCATTTTTCGGCTTTTTTTGGCAATGGCGATGTCAAACAACACTGCAACCGGCAGTAGGCTACTCATCCAAGCATGGGTTGTCGACCGTGGGTAGTGGCGACGCTCAACGATACTGGGAAGTGCCTCATTGGAGCTCGCAGGAATTTTGGCATAATTTTGGCATGTCTTGTCGGATTTTCGAGAGAGATAATCAGGAGGGGAGAAAGAGAGAGAGAGAGAGAAAGAGAGCTGAGGGGAAATGGGCTACATGCCACGTGTCCATCACTTCCAGGTTTTGCTACCCTACTTTGAAATTTCGTCATTTAAGTCCTTCCATTTTGCAAATTGGTCCCTCTCTGATATGTATAAGACCAGACATTGCGCAAGTAGTGGGAACTGTTAGTTGGTATATGGAAAATTCTAGTGAAGAGCATCGGAATGCTGTGAAAAGGATTCTGAGGTACATCGAGGGAACCTTAGATGTTGCATTATGTTACAAAGGCTCAGAATATATTATCAGAGGATATATTGACTCAAATTTTGCAGGTAATCTTGACAAACAAAAATCTAGTACATACTATATGTTTAATCTTGCAGAAAAAGTTGTAAGATGAGTTTCAAAACTGCAAACCGTTGTGCCTTTATCTAAAACAGAAGCAGAATACATGGTGGCTATACAAGCTTGCAAAGAAGCTATTTAGGTTCAAAGGTTATTGGAAGAGTTCTGGCACAAATAAGAAAAAATTTATCTATTTTGTGACAGTCAGAATACCCTGCATATTGCAAAGAATCTAACCTTTGATTCTAGGACAAAACACATAAGTGTTCAATATTCCTTTGTTCGAGAAGCAGTAGAAGATGAAAGTGTAGACATGAAGAAGATTCACACCAAGGTGAACCTAGCATATGCTTTAACCAAACCAATCAACATTAACACATTGCAATGGTGTAAATCCTCATATGGCCTAGTAAATACGTAAGCAGCATGAAGAATTGACAACTGAAGAAAAGAGAGATTTATCAAGTATGAAGACACGATTATAATCAAGTCTTTAAGTAGGAGAATATTGAATAAATCAACAATTATGGTACCACCAACCACAATATTGCAGTTGTTCTTCATATTATAGGAAGGAAAAAAAGGCTTACCGAGTAGTCGAAATAGCAATAATGAAAAATGTAGTCGTAATAGTAATAGTAAAAAGTGCAACTATAATAGTAATAGTGAAAAGGGTAGTCGTAATAGTAATAGTAAAAGAAGGTGTTCTCACCACCTTTCTAGTTCTATAAATACAGAATGCTTTATCACTTATTTTGTATCCCATTCTAAATTTTCTTCCTTTCTAAGAGAGAATTCAAGCCTAGAAATTCCTTTTAGTGCCCACTTATTTTCTCCTAAATTGTTTAGAGAATGTGTTTTCTTCTATTTCAAGAGAAAGAGGTTCATTTATTCTCTCCTTGTATTTAAACAGAAGTAAGTTGTAATCTCATTTTCATAATAAAAGTCTTCACAGCGTTGTCTATAAACGTAGCCTAAATTGAATGAACTATGTTAAATTTTTTATGTGCTTCATCTTTTTCATTTTACCCAAATTTTCTCAACTCATATTTTAGTTGTGTATTATCGTTTCTGCAAAGTCGATTTCTAAACAGCTAATATATCTCATACTTTTACTCTTTAGAGTATGAAACTTGTAGATTCATTCCATTTATTCTCCCACCCCACCTACCTCACATCAAAACCTACACCTTTTTACCTCTCAAACAACCTTCTTTTATTTTTCCCCATTTAACCCTTCAGTTACGACATTTTAATAGTGAACTTTCTATTGCTAAATCATTTATCTAGAATTATAGAATCACTTAAACTCTAAAAGGGATTAAACTCTACAGAAATGGATCAGGCTTCAACCATCTCTTATTCGCTAATGATCTTATCCTATTTGGAAGAGCTAACAAAAAAGAAGCTAAAACATTAATGAATTGTCTCAATACATACTACACATGGTTAGGACAAAAGGTGAAAAATGATAAATCTTTCATATATTTCAGTTGGACTTTTGTTGGGAACAAAGCTACGGAAATCAGCAATATTCTCAACATAAAGAGGCATAAAAAAAATTCCAAGCACTCGGGGTTGCTGATGTTTTTCTCAAAAATAAAACGAAGGATTTTAACTACCTGGTGGAACATGTCCAAACCAAAGTCATTGGATGGAAAGCCTCAATCCTATCCAAAGCATGAAGATTGATTCTCCTCAATCGGTAATTGCATCAATCCCGGTGAACTCATAATGTCTTTATCGATCCCAAAGAGAACTTGTGATGTACTAGACTTCTCCTGAGGGATTTTTGTGGGAAAAAAGTAGTAACTAGAGTAGTGGAGGACATTGAAGAGTATGGGATGCAATTTACACACCAAAATCATGTGAGGGCCTAGGAGTTAGAAGAATGAAAGATATTAATCATGCTTTCCTGGCCAAGTGAGGTTGGCTCCTTCTAACCAGTAGTTCATTTCTTTGGTCTACTATTGTCAGAACTAAATATTTGAGAAACAAAGATATTTTGGAAGTAAAAGCCAAGTGCTTGGACTCTTGGATCTGGAAGGGTATCCTTAACTCCAGAGATATCCTTTTGAAAGTGCCTCTGTAAGAAAGTCTAGAGATTTTCTCAAATAGAAATTTGGTGGGAACCATGGATTCCTTCTTTAGAAGACCTCAAACTTTTCCTTGTTGGGAGAATCCGAAATCAAATGATGCACATAGCTGATCTTTGTATTCTAACAGATCAATGGAATTTGCCTCTGCTGAAAAGAACTTTTGACATGGAAACTACCAAGGTAATTCTCAAAATTCCAACCCCTCCTATCTCCCCTCCATGTGACAAATGGCTTTGGGCGCTTTCTCCATCTGGATCCTTCTCCGTCAAGTCCCCTTTTTTGGTCGACTAGAAGCCCAGGCATGTTTCTAATACCACAACTTCACATATCTTTTGGAATTGGCTCTAGTCCAGCAAAATTCTTCAGAGACACAAACTACTTCGATGGTATTTAGTCTTAAACATTCTTCCTACAAGAGAGTTTCTTTCCACTTTTATGCCAATTGATAACAAAATTCGTCCTATTTGCAACTCGGAGATTAAAACCTCAATCCATCTTTCTTGGAACTGCAGTTTTGCAAAGGCCTTTTGGTTTGATTCTCCATGGACAATTAGAACTGATTCCATCAGATTTGAATCCATGGGAGAGTGATGCATTAACCTTTAAAATGGTTCTTGCCTTTTATTCAGTCGAATTCCACAGATGGAAATTCTCCTATTGGCTTCCATCCTTATTAAGATGATTTGGCAAGCTCGCAACCTGTTCATTCATGAGAAGATCAGTCCTAACTTGGTGGATATAAATAATAATATTAAGAGACTTTGTCCTGAACACCTTTTTGCTCTCACAACACCTAATGACCTGTCAAACTTGTCATCGTGTCCCCCTCCCCCCACCTGGATGGATTAAATTGAATTTTGATATGGCTATTAAAGAGATGCACTCAATCATTTTAGTGTTTGCTCGTGATGCTATGGGCATAACTGTTTTAGCAAAGATAGAGATGATTCTTATCACTGATCCATTGCTTGGAGAGGCTTCAGCTGCCACGCTCACTATTGATTGTACTCTCTCTACTGGCTAGACTTCTTATATCCTAGAAGGAGATTCTCAGGATGTCATCTCCTTCTTCAATGGAGAGAAGCATAATACAAACAATAGAGGAAAGCAATAGAAGAAGAAATGTAGTTTCTCTAGAAGAATGAAAGCTAAGAGCTAGCTCAACTATCAAAGAACAAGAAGGCAATTGGTTACAAATGGGTATATACAAAGAAAGAAGGATTTCTCGAAAAGGGTAATGCTCACTTCAAGACAAGATTAGTAGCAAAAGGCTATGCTCAATTAGAGGGAACTGATTACAATGAGGTATTTTCTCTAATCATTAAACATTCCTCCATTAGAATATTATTATCCTTGATAGCGTAGTTAGATCTTGAACTAGTTCAATTGGATGTGAAAACTATATTTCTACACGATGATTTGGAAGAGGAAATCTATATGTCTCAACCAGAAAGATTCAAGATTTTTGGAAAAAAAATAGATTTACAAATTGAGAAGATTGCTTTATGGGCTGAAATAATCACCAAGGCAGTGGTACAAGTGATTTAATCGGTTTATAATGGGTTAGAAGTATACAAAAAGCAAGTTCGATAGTTATTTATATTTTCGCAGGTTACGAGGCAAGTGTTTCATTTATCTACTCTTGTATGTTGATGATATGTTGATAGCTTTGAAGAGTCAAGAAGAAATTGAGAAGTTGAAACTCAGTTGAATCAAGAGTTTGAGATAAAGGATCTCAATAAAGCAAAGAAGATTCTTGATATGAAGATTAGTAGAGATAGAAGAAGAGACAAGGTTAGTTTGACTCAAAAGTAACATTCGAAGAAGGTACAACAGCGTTTTAGTATGATTGAACAATTAAACCTGTTAATAGACCTCTTGCTTCTCATTTCAAGCTTAGTATATCTTTATCTCCGAGTACAAATGCAGAACAAAAGTACATATCATAAGTTTCATATTCAAATGCAGTTGGTAGCTTGATGTATGCAATAGTGTGTACGAGACCTGATATTTCACATATAGTTAGATTGTGAGTAGGTATATACATGATCCAAGTAAAGACTAGTAATTTGGATAAACGTCGATCAACTACTGGATATATATTCACATTTGTCAGAGTGCCAATTAGTTGGAAGTCTATTTTATAGTCTACAGTTACAAAGGCTCTGAAGGAAGTTATTTGGTTACAAGGATTATTGGAAAAGCTGGGAGTTATTCAGATACATGTCTGTATTTATTCTAATAGTCAGAGTGCTATTCACTTAGCGAAGAATCCAGTATACTATGTATGTGTAAAACATATTGATATCCAACATCACTTTGTGCATGAGATTATTGATAAAAGAAAGATACTGCTTTAGAAGATTGAGACTGCTAAGAATCCTGCAGATATAATGACTAAGATGGTGACATCGATCAAGTTTAATCATTGTTTAGATTTGATCAACATCCTGCAAGTTTGATGGTGCATTTCGGCACATAATATAGTATTGCTGTAATAGATAAAAATACGGGAAATGGAAAAATTTGAGTAGGACCTGCTAACTCGTCAATGAGGATATTGTTAGAATTTGGCTTATTAATTTTGTAATTGTTTTGCACTTTATCCTATATTGTTTGTGTATAAATATTTAGGGTCTACAATTAGGTACAAATAAAATCTATTGTAATTGGTTTTAATCATCCTAAAACTTAGAATCTATTAGTGAGGACTTTTATTTCTAAGGACCTCCATAATTTTATTTTAATCTTTTTTTCCATTTGTTTTTAGGTTTTTGCATTATAGCTCAGTTTTATATTTCCAAAATTGCAAAATTATGGTCATTATGGATATTAGGTATAGTTTGAGAAGTTAGTGAAGTGGTCAATAACACCCCTGGAGTTGGGTAAATTTGTTGAACCTAATGGCTATCAAAATTGCAAAATTATGGTCATTATGGATATTAGGTATGGTTCGGTAATTGAATTTTTTTTGATTTAATAAAAAAAAAATAGTGGTGCTGAATTCATGGACATACCATCCAACACTAGTAATGAATTCACGAGCACACCCGAATAAGGTATATACATGCAAGAATCTTAAGTGTAAAAAAACAATTTCTAATTTAAATTCCTAAATCTTAAAGAAACCGATTCAAGATGGAAAGAATTCCTAAATCTTAAAGAAACCGATTCAAGATGGAAAGAATTCAAGTAACTTTCTCTTGCATTGTATGATGAAAAATTGCATTCCTCCAAAAATTGGAGAACCTTGAAGACGATTTCCTTGTAGAATCTCATGTCCACCATAGTCGGGGTTTCAAGTTGTGTATGATCCTTCAAAGTATAGAAAATAAACTAGCAAATTCAAATCCGAGTTTAATTATATGATAATAGACTAAAATCAGACATTAAATTATGATGATACCTTCTCTTTCTTCTTTCTGGCCAAGAACGAGAGCGAAAAAGACTACAAATCTTGCAGAGCGAAAAATCTTGCAGAGGAAAAAAAAAAATGAAGAAGGAAGAACAATCTCAACGGCTTATATAGCTTCCATTACGTTCTTTGTTTTCTCTCTTTTTTTTTCGCCCCTTTTTAGGCTATTTTCTCCAATAAATGAAATTTTTACAAAGTCAAACGCTAGATTGATATTCAAAAATTCGAATAAAATTGCAGTTGTTACCCTTTGATAATGAGAATTGCACTCACTATATTACTTGTTGCACATGGAAATAAATTTAGGATGTGATGATGATTGCACTCACCGTACCAGTTGTTGCACATGGAAATAAATTTAGGACGTGCTACATCATCATCATTATTATTATTATTATTATTATTATTATTATTATTATTATTTGATGGCTGCTATTAATCTCTTAATAAACCATCATTTTCATATTTGTAGTTAAATACCGTCATTTAATTATCAAAATTTTCTTACTCATTTATCAACATCAATTCTTAATCCCTTTATAAAATAGTCTCTATTACTCAAAAAGACTTGGATAAAAATACAAAATAATTCAAAGATAATTATAAATAATGGGTAATTACATTTTTTATAATTTACATTTTGACCGTTTGTCCAATTTATATCATTTGTATTTTATTTGTTATTAATATTGACCTTCAAATTGAGAATTTGTAATAAATTTATATTCTGTATGGGTCAAACACCAAATTGATAAATTCTTTTATAAGTAATATTTAATTTTGTAGGTTTTTGCATTTTTTTAATATTTGTTCTTTTAACTATTAATTTTAATTAGTTTTAAAGTTAAATTTAATTAAATATTAAAATATATGTTAAATTTTAAAAAAATATTTTAGTAAACCTAATAATCAAAATTGGTGTTTGATCCATAGAAATTATAAATTTATTACAAATTTTAAATCTGAAAATCAATATTAATAATAACTAAAATACAAAGTATAAATTGAACAAACATTCCAAAAAATAACTCTTTTAATAATATAAACTGAACAAACATTCCAGAGAATAACTATTTTAATAACTTCTCTGTCCATATTATACAATATAGATATATATATATATATATATATATATATATCCCTTTTATTAAAATCTCTATCCCATCATCTTCCTCTTACTTAGCTTCAATCTTTATACCAGCTTCCCGCCATGTTGGACTATTATTTATCTCCTCTTTGTAAAAGGAGCATGAATAGATAAATCGAATATATGTGAACTTAGTAAGACTTTAATATAACCTTGATTTTTCTCAGACTAACATCAAAGATCGATGATCCTTCTTTTTGGCCTCATCCTGTATTACTTTGTTTTTCCTTTTTCTTTTTTTCTTTATTTTAATCGACAACAGATTGAAATGAAATATATATGTAATTATTATGTGGAAGAACTTTCCTTATTTATCATGGTGAGAGCATTATTAGTTGGACAAAGAAAATTGTTCTTGATAATGTTGTTTAGGGTTAATTTTGGTATTGAATAAGTCAAAACTATGTGGGAAATTTTTAAAAATAAAATAAAATAAAATAAATTCAGACAAGGTGCAACAAATACCAATAATTCTATCGAATAAAGTAGAGGGAAAAAAAAAAACAAAATATTATCACTCAATTCTAAAGCAACAGTACTGTTGAGAAATACGACTCTTCAAACTTCCATGCCCCAAATTATTGTAAAGGAAACCAGCGATCAATTTCATCAACGATCTTACTAATAGTGGGTACTTCTATGTTCAAACTAAGTTGAAAATATTGATGGCGAATCAGTTTCCAATTATAAGAAATTTGTATATGTACACATTGAAAGCATGAGTATTTTGCAATCTACAGACATAACCAGGCGTCTAATTATATATACAGCACTACTCTTGGCCTCTTGGTAATATAAGAGGAGTGAGGCCGTTCAAGTTAATCCCAATCGGTTGACACCTTCGGTACATTTCAACCTGAAGTAACTTAGTTGCTCTTTAGAAGCAAGGCAAATTACCTAGCAGTCGCTGAAGGAACTCCTTCTTTGAAAAGAATATTTGCAACTGGAGGTGGAAGCCAAGCTGCACTGCTTCCAGACTGGCCATCCAGACTACTATTGTCATGCCGAGCTGAATTTCTCCGGCCCTTCTTTAGCTTTGCGTTCACACTTTGTCCAATGAATAAGCTGAGCTTCATGGCTGTAAACAAACCAATTGCAATCGCCACCGGCCTCACTGCCCAGTGAAAATCCTCGATATGTTGATACTTCTGTACTACCCCAGGACAAGTATCGAAAGACACTGGTTCCACCTCAGTTGGATCCGCTAAGAAGCTATTTCGTTCGTCTCCAAGCACAAACCTTCCAGGAAAGGTCACAACAAGACAACCATTTGGAAGGACTTGCGAGATCCTGCCAGTGGCCCAGGCTCCTCCACTCTTACAAGGCCATTCATATCGAGGAGCACGAACATTTTCCTTTAGCCTCACAAATTGTCCAATGTAGTAAGCGCATGATATTTGGAGATTGGATAAATGCCCTCTCCAAAGTATCTCTAAACCAATAAATCCAACAGTAACACATCCATCTCGCTGTATAGAATGAAGAATTCCAACAGAAGAGTGTTTTCCGGTGGATCCCTTCAAGCAAACCCAATCACCCATGGCAAAGCCAGATGTGACCCTTTCAACTGTAGAGATGGGTACTCTAACAGGGTTCCGTACACCAGGTATTTTCACTAGAACATAATCATCTCTGTCAGAGTTTCTTTCTAGACTAACCACAGTACCTTCAGGGACATCCATGGTTTGAGGCTTGCATGCATTCAGTGGCTTCCTTAAGCGTATGGTATCACCAA
Organism: Parasponia andersonii; assembly: GCA_002914805.1. Lineage (NCBI taxonomy): Eukaryota > Viridiplantae > Streptophyta > Magnoliopsida > Rosales > Cannabaceae > Trema > Trema andersonii. Next base: position 192,270 of record JXTB01000282.1, on the reverse strand, counting down.
CTAGAAGATGATCTTTTGAGAGATACCATGCTGTATGACTACCAGTACTTGATCGTCCTGCAAGTGTGCTGCTCCTGGAACCAAACCATTCTCCTTCACTGTGAATAGCGTTATGTGAGCTGCAAGTTCAGTTATAAATAGTCAACATGTGACCACAAAGAGAGAAATTCTAACTGGATGAAAAGCTTAATATTTATATACCTTTCAAATGCATGTAAAACATCAGCTATTAAAGGGCGATTACGAAGATCATACTCAAAACACCCGCGAATAATGTTCTCAATGGCAGGAGGCAAACCACTTGGAATTTGTGGCTTTTCTTGTTTGATCACAACAGAATAATATATTTCTTCGTATGACTTCCCAAACCAGGGTGGAAGACCAGTCAACATCTCTAGAAAGCAACAGCCAAAACCCCATGAATCTGTCTCAAAAGAAATAGGACTCCGCACTTCTGGTTCCCACTGTTCTGGAGCCATGTAGTTTGGAGTTCCAAGTCTAAGAACCATATCCGAACTAGATAGTGGAATCCCAAGAAGCAGATAAGGGATCCCAAAATCTCCTAGAACTGCTTCATCATTTTCATTTAGAAGAATATTAGAAGGCTTTAGGTTCAGTACCAGAGTCCCTAATGAATGCACTTCTAGAACTCCTTTTGCTAACCCTATCCCATACCTGTGAGCATTAGAGTTCTAAGGTTATGCCTTCTCTAACGACATGGTAAACAATATGAAGAATAATTAAGAATAATAAACCTTAAAGCATCAGAAAGTTGAAGCTTTCCACCCTTGAGCCGAGCTACTTTATCACCTACTGATCCCTCATAAACTTTCATAGCAAGGCCGATCTGCCAATAAATTTTCACATCATCAAGAAACAACAATCTATTAGCTCAGTATGAAAATACATAAATACAATTTGAAGAGAACTCCAAGTTACTTTTATGACTTTCACCTTTCCGTCAATAATCGAGATACCATGGAGCCAACAAACGTTACGTAACTCTCTACACTTAAAAAATAGTTCTTCAAACTTATCTAGAAACTTCTGTGTGTGGTCCTTGTCCAAGGGGTGTAACACCTTAACAGCCAGCTCATGATATTCATCAAAATCATGAGATGACTGGTGATGAGTGGCTAATGAAACATCACCGAAAGGGCCTCGGCCAACTCTGTACTTAAGTTTCAATGAGGCAGGATCAATCCATGGACCAGTTGGAGTAGGTGTAGCCACAACAGTTATAAGGTGATCAGGGTCTCCTTCAAAGAGCTCATACTCAAAAGAAGTTACTGGCTTTGTTTTTCCAATCTGTTCAGCCATTTTTTTTTCCTATTGGTAAAAGAATAAGTATTCAATTCAGGGTGACACCAAAATGAATTTATAATAATTATCCTGTAAAAACTACCTTCATAGCAATAAAATAAAAACAACTTTGAAACTCTCTGTGAACATGGGTTCTAACTTCTAACCACAAAGCATACAATCAAATCAGGGAACTCTATTAATTCCTTACAAAGAGATTATTCCCAATAAATCCTAAACTGAAAATTGCCAAAATCATCTATTTATCACAAAACAAACTTTCTTAATTAACAAAAACAAAAAAAAAAAAAAAATGTTCAAACCCACCAAAATCAATAGCTTATAAAGCTAGATCATGACAATTTAGGACTAAAAAGTAAGTCAAGTAACGGAAAAGTCAAACCCATTTGGTTAATGAGAAAATTGAGAAATTAAAAGGTACATGTATATATATATATATATATGCGTTTCTGCTCAAGTTAGAGTTACGCTCGACTACAAAAATACGTATTTAAAGAAAGTGAAAGCTTGATTCTTCAAAAACTCATGTTCAGCAAAAGGGTAAAGAAAACAAAAGTTTACTTGCTTTCTTTTTAGTCTCCAAGTTTCTCAGCAACCAAACACACAGATACATACATAAACAAACTTACCAGTACTGAGAGAGAGCCTCCAAGACCTCAGGCTCCGACGACGAAGAGCTCAAATAATGACCCAGAATAATTATAATTAACTTACTTCTTCGATTTCTGCGAGTAATGGAATCGAAGAATGAGAGCAAGTTACCCGAAGGAGCACAGGATATCAGTGCACCCGGGACTTATCTGAACACCATCCCAAATCAAGACTCCACCGTGGAAGCTTAGATTCTGACACGTGTCTGTAAGAGTTCTAAGTTGTGTGACGCGTGTCAGGTTTACATACCTTCGAACTCCCAGCCTAGGTGACTTGTTTTTTCTTAAATATGGTTTTTTCTGAGGGGTTGGAGATATTTGCGGAGGACTTGATGGGGATTTTCTAATTTGTCTTTGGTTAGTATTTATTTTCCGTTTTGCTTTCTTTCCATCAATGCAGGAAAAGAAAATAATTCGTGTCTTGAATTATTTGTAGATTATTATATTAAAGGGTTAATTACGTATAAATATTTTTAGTTTTAATTTTTTAGTAAAAAAAAATCATAATTTTTGAATATCTATAAAATAATATTTTTATTTTTAAATTTCTGCAAAATAATACATTGATTTTTAGAATTCTGCAAGTTAATATTTTCATTTTTTAATTCTACAAATTAATACTTTGATATTTACTATTTTTACAAATTAATACCCTTAATTTTTGTTTTCTTTGTATATTTATATTATGATCAAATTAAAAGGTGCGAACATCTTTTATTAATTTATTAAAAATATTTAGATATCAGTATATGATTGAAAATTATTTTATAACTATTTTTTGGTTAATTTCTAAAAAAACACAATTTTTTTCTCTCATTTTCTTTTTTATTATAATTAACTACTTTTACCTCTCGTTCTAATTTTTTACTTTTTTTTGAATGAAAAGTGAAATAAGTTCATTACAAATATTTTTCAAAAATTTTATTATTATTTAATAAGTTTTAATTAAGTTGATGATAGTAACTACCATCTTTTTATTATTAAAACCAATTAATTGGACATTAAGATTATCAATTTATATGAATTTCAAATCTTAGGGTATTAATTTGAGAGAATTTTAATTGTCGAGACATAAATTTGCAGAATCCAAAAGTGAAGGTATTATTTTACAAAAATTCAAAAGTTATGGTATTATTTTGTAAAAATTTGAAAGTGAGGATATTATTTTGAAGACATTTAAAAGTCCGGATTTTTTTTTTTAGAAAAGTTAAATCTCAGGATATTTTATTTTCCGTTTTGCTTTCTTTTCCATAAATAGAGGGAAAAAATAAATTCTTGTCTTGAATTATTTGTAGATTATTATATTCAATTCAATTTTTTGGATTCTTTTTATTTTCTTTTGCAGAATCACTATTATCGTTTTTGGTAGAATAATACTACGGGCACGTACCAAATTCTATACGATATATTAGATTTTCACTGAAAGATGGAATGACATTTTTGGTAGATCCCAGTATGAGATCTAATATATTAATTACATCTCTTAGTGAAAAACTAACACTTTTTGAAACTTTAAAATACCTTATAATATTACTCTTTTTGTCATGTTGTTATTTCTTCCTTAATTTTAAAAAATCTATAATGTGCGAAAATTCATTCCTTTCAGGATTGTTAACAATCTGTAATTGATCCTAATGGGAATGAAGATAAACAAAATCTCTTTATTTTTTATACTTTTACATGTCTAGTTACACGGTTAGGGTGCAAATTTTTATAAGTCTCTTTCATAATTAGTAAAATTAGAAATAGATGACTCAATTATTGTTATTTCTTTTCATTCCTTTCTAAACCACATCCTTCTACAATTGTTTTCATTATGGATTAGTAGTACATATAATGTCTGTACAAGAGTCAAATCTTGTATTTGGTCCTTCTGATATGGACTATCAACTCGGAAGAGGGGAAGGGGGGTGGGTTCTTCATTTGGGTTTGAACTAATTTGCATTTAATAGCAACAACCAAATTCCAAAGATACATAGGAGTCAGGGGTTTGTTGTTAGACCAAGTCTAATACATGAAACATATATGTTAACACGCATGTGAGCCAAGAAAACTTCAACATGAACTTCTCAATTGAGAGCTGGTTTTTAGTGAACTTGATTTATCCCTTCATATGCACCACAGCCTATGTTCGCGGGAAATGCAGAGAGAATCTGGTAGGACGGCTAGTCCTGCAGTCTGATGAATACGTTCCCCTTCTCGAAACCCCCCACAAACTGGAATATGAAAGCAAACCTCTCAAGAAATGGGCCATCTTCAGCTGAGGAGCACCATTTTCTTCGTCATCTTCTTTAGTGGAAAGATTGTGATTGTACTCTTGATCAATTTCCTTGCCCTTATTACCAACACTCATGTCGCTTGATCCGGACAATAACCTGTGTCCAAGTCTATTACTTCCAATATTTCCCAATAATCACAAATACAGCACGTTACTCAAACGAAAAACTATGAGAAGAATAGTACTGATATGATAAAAAGTGAATTACAAAATAAGACACTAGTTTGAAGAGTTTTTCTCAGTCTAGCTACACCTGCCACGCTGTTCTAATAATCATGCAATAGAGAGACGTGAGTAATGGGTAAATGTTATTATATAGAAAGATAAAGACACAACAAAGAGATTTGTTACCCTGAGTCCTTTTTCCAAGGAATACTCTCTCTCTTTGGTCTAATTTTCTTCAATGGTGAATGGTTGATGGACATGTGCCTAACGAATTGAAGCTGCGACACCACGAAAATAAACACGTAAGAAACTCTTGTAGGCAGCCGAAACTAATGATAAAATTGACTCCATTTGGAATTTGGATTTTTTAAGAGAGAGAAAAAAAATTTCAAATGATTCTATTTTCTTTTATTTGGATTAAAACAAAAAAATGTTAGAAATTTTGCTCAAAAAAAGTAAGAGTTTGATTTGATATCAATTTTTAATCTAGAAAACTTTAGTATAACCAAAAGTGTCAAAATAAAGTTTTAAAAATTTTTGGGAAAAATATTTTCCTTTATTTTTTTTCTCTTGCAAATTATTTTCCAACAAAATCCAGGATCCAATTGGAGGAAAATTTCGGACTCGTTTCGGAGAAAATGCGGTAAATGTTATTATATAGAAAGATAAAGACACAATAAAAATAGATAAAGGCCATGGTGTCCAATATAGCTTGTCAACTTTTTACAAGTTTAAAAAATCATTATTGTCATCGTTGAACAAACAAATGCAAGAGTACAGTCACTTCAAGATGTGAACTATAATATTATGTAATTTTTGCAAACTAAGCAGCCATATGAGTTGTAATCTCAAAATAAGTTATTGATTAGTAATTTAGTTCATAGAAAGGGGGAACAAAAAAGATCATTATAAAAACTACCTGATCACCTTCTTTGATTCCATAATTTCGAACATGTGCTTTGTCATTAATTAGTTTCTGACCATCATAGCATAAGCAGAAGTGTCCCCAGACTAGTGACCTAATTAATATACACAAATTATTATTAGTCTCAAAAAGATTATGTTTAACGATTAAAACTCTTGCCTAATAAAAAAAAGTCGCTATTATTATAATTTTTGTTAATTAATTAAATTCTAGCCACAAGATCCTTACCATGATATATTGTCTTGACCTTCTTTATACGATGAACTAAAAACTTGTTCTATCCCTTTTTTAAGTTCTGCCACAGTAGCATTCTTCGCTACAAGCACATCTGTTAAAAATAACGAAAATATTCAAACCAAAGAAAATATAAACAAAATAAATAAATAAATAAAATAAAATAACAAAGAGCTATCTACCGAAGGCAGAGCCATCGAGCTTGAGAACAGAGAGCTTGAGATACTGACGCTGAGGAAGCTTCTGGTACGAGTTGAAGCTCCGTACACTATCAAGACCATCAATGTCGTCGTTTTGTCTCAGAGGAAGACCCAAACACCGCATCTCTATCAAAACCTTGAGACTATTAGCGCTAACTCTAGCGTCGTGATCAGTACCCCCGTTGCTTCGCATAATACCCAGTTCAAGCTTCGAATTCTTCTCTTCTTTCTCTCTCTCTCAAAGAGAATAACGAAGGAGAAGAAACTCTAAATTTCTTTTCAAGCTCAGTAATGGCGTCCTTGGTTAGAAAAAATTTTACAGAGAAATTTAGATTTGGGGAAGAAGATGAAACTGGAGGGAGTGAGACTGAGAGGGTTTGTTGGGTTAGAGTTCTTTGAAATCGGAGACCGTTGCGATTCTCTTGAGAATTTGGGTTTGGGGACTTCGTTATTGTGTAGTCGCGGGAATGCGTACTCGCGCGTATATGATGATTTTTCTTACCGTTACAGGGTTAGATTAGCGCGTGTTGATATCTCAAACTCGCGTTGTAGTGAGCCTTTTGATCGAGTCAACGGGTAGATTTTCTGCTCTCGGGCCGTATTGGGCTGGTTTGTCAGTCAACAGAGAATGCGTGTTCTTTTGAAAATGTTAAAAAAAATTAAAAATGAAAAATCTGAAAATTTCCCTTTTCCGGCCAAGACAGAAAAATAAAAAACGAAATAGCAAAAATTCTTTCAGTTTTCTTTTTTTTTTTTAAAAAAAAAATATTTATATATATGAGACGTCATCGCAAACCTGAGAAAAGGGGGGCCAAAATCATGTGGACTACTTTAACATTTTTATGTGTACATACTATATAGTTTCTTGTTTTGCTAAACAAAAATATAAATGTAGAACAACGCATGTGTAAATATAATGTCATGCATTTTATGCTTAGAAAATAAAAGCAAAATTAGCTGGGATAAACTAATTAAGGGTATGGAGCGAGAGAGAGATAAAGATATACCATATGTAATCGATTACCATCAACCCAAAGTTAGAAATAAAAAAATGTTACTTTACCGGAGTGAATCGTCATATTAATTTACGTACGTAAGTCCAATCCATGCAATTGCAAGAGCCAGGCTTTAACTTGAAGCTGAACTGGAAGATCATTTGAAGAAATCTGAAAAAGGTGATGTATATTATAATAATAATATGCATGAGATTTTGTTTTTGAAATTGATATTGGCGTGGCTCAATCTGATATATGGATCCCTATGCGTGCTCATGTATTTGCATAAATCCATCCTCAGATTGAAACTTGCCAACATCGCTTTCTTGATACATCACTTCTTTTTGAGCTAGTAATTAATTGAAGGACTGTGTATATATTTATTTTTATACTTTGTATATGTACTCTATATATACCAGCTTAATATATGTACTGAATATAAGTTTTTACATTTGATATATACATATATCGGTTATTTTGTCGAAGAAAAACTCATATTTACTTAAAATAAGTTCAGTTTATAAGCTCTTGGTATATATATTGACAAATCAATTATTTTATTAAAGCATTCAAAAAATTGATATTTACTTAAAATAGGTCCAAAATTTAATCATTTGGCTATAAGACTATACCTTTTCCTCCTAATAATTTTTTAGAGGTCTGAATTATTTATAACGAAGATGACATATTTTTATACAGTAGAGGGTAAGGACTGTGCTTTGGTAGTAAGTTAATTGGTTGGTACTTTGAAATTATTATGAAGTCCATTTTGAGATGCAGTGTAACGATTGTGATTTTGTGACGTCTCCGGCCATATGACTCGGGCCTTGCCTGCCACTACTTAGACAAAGAGGATAATGGTGAGTGATTAATAGTGTAAATGATACAAATGAGATATTGCTATGAATTCTAAATTGAGTAACAAATGTAACAATATTTAGCTCTTGCCACTAGATTGGAAGACCAAACCTTATCTCATGGCTCCTAATTGTAGGCTTAATTTCGTGTTGCTACCGTGTCCAACTCGATGCATACTCCGACAAAAAAAAAAAAGGAAAAAAAAAAAGAAAAGAAAAAAAGAATCTACATTGTGCAATGTTAATTTGCTTTATATGATGTGTTTATATGTTCTGGCCCTATTATTTGCACTGTAAATGGCGAAGTAATGGTGGTGATATCAATAAGTCATAACTCATAAGGCATCTCTCGCCTAAAAATACGGATATAAAGTATTGAGGTGTCCCTCCTATCAATTAGAGATATTGGCCTAAATATTCATTCCTTAAGTTGGATGCATTGACAATGACTTCAAATTCTCATTTATAACTTAGTTTGCCATTCAAAGATTCGTCAACTGTTGCTGTATGTATTTAACTCTCTTTTCTTTTCTCTTGATATCGTAGTTAACCATAAAGTAAAGAAGTTGTACATAGTTTACATATATATGTTTGCTTAGGGGTGGATTTGAACTGATTTCGTTGGCTTAATCTCATTTTCAATCTATATATTATATTAGAAAAGATCCTACTTTTTTTAATAATAACGTAGAGAAAATGTTATAAATTGACCTTATATTATTATTTTTTTGGTTAACTGCAAAAAAAAAAAAATCTCTAAAGTTTGTCTTTTGTGCAATTTAAATCATGAGTTTTGATTTATGCAAAAGAAAATACCTTCATATTTTGGAATTCAAAAAATTTGTGCCTTTTACCCATATATAGACAAAATTATTCCTAAAAAATTGCAAATTTAGATCTAGATAGTTTCAAAAAGTAAGGATATTTACAATAACAAAAAAAAAATCGTTTAGACTAGCATAAAGTGGCAAAATAGGAATGAATGGTACGAATTTTTTGAATTTTAAAATGTGAAGAAATATATATATATTTTACATAATCCAAAATTTAATGTTTAAATTACATAAAAGTCAAATATGAAGGTATTATTTTGCAATTAACCTTTTTTTTCACTAACCCTTTGTATTTTATGAAATATGGGGAAAGTCCATTAAATTTAATATTCTATTATAAAAACTCTTGTAATTTGATTATTTTTAAAATTCGGCATTCTAGTATAAATTAAATTGGAAAAATTAATAAGAAATGACAAAATTATCCTACATTTTTACTTTATATTTAGATACATAAATAATTATTTTGAAACTACTTTATCACTTGAGAAGTTAAAATGTTATTTGGAAATTAGTGTAGATAATTTTAAATCTAATATACCATTCAATAACGGAAATTTTGTCATTTTGATTAATTTTCCTAATTTAATAATATGAGGAGATTGAATTCCAAAAATAGTCAAATTACAAGGCTTTTTATAATAAAAAGTTAAATTTAAAAGGGTTTTCTAATTTTTTTTTTTGTAAAGGATTTTCTCATATTTCATAAAATACATGTGGTTTCTTAAAAATAAATATAAAATACAAGGTTATTTATTTTACAACGTTTTCTCAAATAACATATTTGTTTTCCTGAAAAAAAAATATTAATTTGCTTTTATCAATATAGATAAATTTTATAACTAGCAAAACGTGGGACGAGAAATAAGCGGTTATTGATGTGGATGTCATAATCCAGATATTTTATAAAAAGTAATTTATGTGCATAAAAATTACTTGTATCTAAAAAATTATTAAATTTATATATAGGTGTTATTATACGGGTTCTTTTTGAAAATTAGGTGCAGATATTACTCTAACAAGCAATATATAATATAGGCTAATCTGTTGATGCAAATAAGCAATATGCATTTTATATATATATATATATATCTGGATTGGTGCCATATATATATATATATATATTTTTGAAATTGATAATATACGCATTCTCATAAATACGTTCAAATGCATCTACTGCTATTTCATTTAAAAAAAAGTGTCTATTTCAAAAAAAAAAAAAGCTCCCATATATAATTTTAGTTAGGACCTACCCAAATGTATGTTGTGTGCCACATCAATCAACCACATAAAATTTTTGCAAAAATATAAAACAAAAACCAACCGTACATAAAAAATAATAATAATAACGATAGAGAGCTAAAATCCATTGTTTGACAAAAGGATAGTGGGAATTTACGTGGCTAGTTTAATTTTGACCCAAAATGAATTTTTTAGTTCACTTTTCTAAATGACATTTCTAATACAACAAAAAGTCTAAAATGTCATTGACTTGACTGATCTCTCAACTTTTGAGCTATGTTTTTCCTATATTTTTGTTAAAATTTGAAAAACGCATCGGTTCTTATCAAAATTGTGTGATTTTGTGTTACAATTTTATGACTATTAGGAATTCTATGTGTGTTGATGATAATAATAGTTTGTAACTTTCTTTTTTAAAATTATTTTTTCTTTTTTTAATTTAAAAAATGTACCGATCTCTATCAGAGCTGTGTGACTCTATGTCACAATTTTATAATTGTTAATAATTTTTTGTGTGTTGATGGTAACATGGTTTGTAAACGTGTAATTGTGACATTGTGTCACAATTTTATAACTATCAAGAATTGTTACGAATGTGAATTATTACCTTCATGGTCTTGTCAACTTTGTTCTTTTTTAGCACCATCTAAACTTTAATGAAATGGTCATTTATTATATTTATCGAAGAAAGTCCCACATCAACAATATATTTCGTCTCTATTGCATGATGCTCGTAACTCAACCCTAGATTGTCAAATACAATTTTTAACAAATTAACATAAATTGCTCCATTAGTAACCAAAATACTAGTGCTCTCTATCAAGTGATAAATATTATAGTTGTCACCTACCATTATAATTCAGAAAAATAATAACATTGGTCGTGTCTGTAAAAACAAAAAAACACGGATTTACAATTACCAAATAAATTATGTGACATGATCTCACAATATTAGTTTACGATGTAAAAGAAATTTTCACTATGACTCTCATACTTTTGACAAACAGTCACAAAATATTGACTACTTCTAAATACGAAGTTATTTTGTAATACCTTCAAAACACACAAATAGTTTCACAAATCCAAACTACTTCTGATCTCAATATTATTAAAATAGGATGACATATTGTGACAATCTGCCACAAAATACTAACAAACAATAACACATATCTGTCACAAATATACTTGTGTGCCTCATGATTAGGTATACATTTAACACAAAATGAAAAGGGAAAATTTTTTTTATTTATCATATACAGTATTTTGACATATTGTCACGCAAATTTTGATAGTAAGTGACTTTTAATGTTTATTTCTCATAAATTTTAAGAAAAATATGTTTTTAATCATCTTAGTCACTAAATCCATAACAAATGACCTTATACAACTATTACTCATTTAGTTTTAACCCCGCATAGGAAAAGATCATATACAAATTACAAAGAACATACCTTGTAGTTGAACCAGAGACAATACACATTAGATGTAAGACAAATTGCCAAGAAAGTGTGAACAAATTTCGAAGATCAAATCAAAAGCAATAGCTAGTAGATCGAAGATAATAAACGACAATAAAATAGAGAAACTTGTAGTTAAACTAAAAAGAGGGATAAGCGGAGGAGAATAGAGGAGATGAGAGAGAAAGAGCGAATGAGATGAGCTGGAGTAGAGAGAGGGAGAGAGAGAACTGAGCTTTAGAGCTAAACGAAAAGAATTTATTGACCAATACGTTTAAGATGGGAAGTGGTGGAAAAAAGTGTTTAGAGAAAAAAAGAGAAAAAAAAAAGAGTAAAAAATAGGTCAACTTTTGACCTAAAAGGCAAAATGCGTCAAAAGGGTAATTTTGAAACATTATTGTTTCTCTCTCTAAAATATCACTAAAAAACTTATTTTTTAATACTAAAATTGTCATTTTGAAAATATAGATTGAAAAAGTTATTTTGAGGCAAAAATGAATTATCTAGGTCAATTTCCCAAAGATAGTAGGAAAAAGAGAAAAAGTAGAGGAACAAAAACTTATTTTAGCCAATCAAATAATCATTCATTCTTTGGAAAGATGGGAGGAAGGAAAGATGGGAGGAAGGAATGAAAAAAATCAAGGCCAAATGACACAATTAACCTCCAAAAGGAGTAACAAATCTATGTTTCTATAATGGATAACATAGCCATTTTACAATCAAAACTCTATATATCATCTCAACTCTCATCCCATACCAAAAGGATGAAAAGTTATCTTTTCTCCTTCTCAACCTACCAAACAATACTTAGGAGAGCTGTTAAGTTATCCTTTCCATAACTTACACTCAACAAAATTAACGGAAAAAAACGTGTCATTTTTCCTTTTAATTAGAAACGACGCGTGACTTTTCAGTTTTGTTCGTTAAACGACGGTCAATATTAAGTGACACAATCAACAGAGTTCCAAAACCGACATGTCGTTTACTGAAGAGCCATGTCATATTTAAATAGATTGGGCCTTATCAAATATATGAGGCCTTTCGGACAACCCACAGGAAAAAGTGGGCCCTAAAAAGCTCACATGTTAAGGGCGGTCATCAACACCCCCAGTCACGTGCCACAGCCATCAATTTTTTCTCTTAAAACAAAAAATATATATAAACCAAAAAGCCTCAAATCAAAAGCCCAATCGCGTCTTTCTGATCTCAACACATGCACACACTCTCTCGCCAGTGATTGAGAGGGAAACACCTCCAAAACCCTAGAAACCTGTATCTAGAGAGTGTGAGAGAGAGAGATTTGTAGTATCTCCACCATGTGGAACCCCGGCCAGATTGTGCCGCCGGGAACTGGCGGCTCCGTCATTCCGCCTCCTCCAGCCGCCCAACCCTCTTATACGGTCTTGCCATCTCCGGCGGAAGCCGAGGCCAAGCTCGAGGAGAAGGCCAGGAAATGGCAACAGCTTAACTCGAAGCGATATAGTGATAAGAGGAAGTTTGGTTTCGTCGAGACCCAGAAGGAAGATATGCCTCCTGAGCACGTTAGGAAGATCATTAGGTGAGCTTTCTATTGTCTTTTTTCTTCGTTTTAGCTTCAAGTTGGTCAATAATTGAAAATTTTGGGGGAGAAATGTTAAAGTTTAGGGTTATGATGGGTCGGTACTTTATTCGAAAGCCCGCAACAGATTTGGTCGAAATTTTGATTTTTGGGGGTATTTGGACGAAATTGTCATCGGAACTACGTCATAGAAGCTACAATCTTTTTCATTTATTATTTATTTTAATTTCGTATATTGTATTATTGTAGAGTTGGGTTTCTGGAAGGTTTTGAAATATTTGTTTTATTGTTATTGGAGAAATTTTTTTAAGCTTAAGTTGTTAAAATTGACAGAGATCATGGGGACATGTCGTCAAAGAAATATCGTCATGATAAACGAGTATATCTTGGAGCGCTTAAATTTATTCCTCATGCAGTTTACAAGCTACTTGAAAATATGCCAATGCCCTGGGAGCAGGTATCCGTTTTTGTATTTCGTTTGTGGTTTCTATGATTCTTATTATCGTTTCTCTAAATTTTGTCTCCTCGAGTCAGCTCATTCTTTGTTTTTATTGAATATTGTTATTACAGGTCAGAGATGTGAAGGTTCTGTACCATATAACTGGGGCAATCACGTTTGTGAATGAAATTCCATGGGTTGTTGAACCTATATATTTGGCTCAGGTATCGTTTTTCTTCTTCTTGCTTCCCCTCACCTTTTTTTTTTTCAAGGCTACGTTGAATTTTTATTTTTTGGGGGAAAGGGAAAGCCTGTATTTTACATATATACGATCTGAGTACTTGGGTTTTCGAAGTAGTATTAAATATAAGTTCTTCAAAACATTGCTATTTGACTCAGACTTAGAACATTGCTATTGAGCTAGCCATACACCTGAACTCGCATGTTTTTAGGGGTTCACTTGGTACTGTCACATGATACAAGTATTGGATAAGAATCTGTAATGCTTTAGAAGGCCCTGTTGGTACTTCATTGTTCTAGTTAGTTCTTTCACTAATCAATTATCAGTTCATTTTTTATTTAATTCTTGACAGTGGGGTACAATGTGGATCATGATGAGAAGGGAGAAAAGAGATCGTAGACATTTCAAGAGAATGCGGTTTCCACCATTTGATGATGAGGAACCTCCTTTAGATTATGCAGATAATCTACTGGATGTAGATCCTCTTGAGCCAATTCAGCTAGAACTAGATGAAGAAGAAGATTCTGCTGTATATACTTGGTTTTACGACCATAAGCCTCTTGTTAAAACAAAGCTTATTAATGGTCCTAGCTATCGGAAATGGCATCTTTCCCTTCCAATCATGGCAACTCTTCACCGGCTTGCAGGACAGCTACTGTCAGATTTGATTGACCGCAATTATTTCTACTTGTTTGACATGGAGTCTTTTTTCACAGCTAAAGCATTGAATATGTGCATACCCGGTTAGTGTCCTTTTTTTGCCTATTATTTAAATATGGTTGCCATAGCCCATAGGCTACAAATAGGTAGTAAAAGTGCTAATTATAGATAGCTGTTGCAGTTTTTAACATTATTTTGTTCTACTTTTGCAGGGGGCCCAAAATTTGAGCCCTTGTACCGTGACATGGAAAAAGGTGATGAGGATTGGAACGAGTTCAATGACATTAACAAGCTCATCATCCGGTCACCTCTCAGNCAACAGGCCCAGGAAGGTAAAGCTTGGAGTTTACCACACTCCCATGGTTATGTACATAAAAACCGAGGATCCTGATTTACCTGCATTTTACTATGATCCATTGATACACCCAATACCCAGCACTAACAAGGAGAGGCGAGAAAAGAAAATATATGATGATGAGGATGATGATGATCTCATTCTTCCAGAAGGGGTGGAACCACTGCTGAAAGATACTCAGCTTTATACTGATACAACAGCTGCTGGAATTTCCCTTCTATTCGCTCCACGCCCTTTTAACATGAGATCTGGTAGGATGCGTCGGGCAGAAGATATACCTCTTGTATCAGAGTGGTATAAAGAGCATTGGTAAGAGTGCATTATTTTTTCTTTTCTATGCTGCTATATTGACATCTACATATAATAAGGTTGGTCTGGCTTTTCTTCCCTTTTTTTATGTTTTAAAATTTTTTTCCCTTGTATTTTGCATTTTGCAGTCCTCCTTCATACCCAGTTAAAGTGCGGGTTAGTTATCAGAAATTGTTGAAATGTTTTGTTTTGAATGAGTTGCATCATAGACCACCCAAGGCCCAAAAGAAGAAGCATTTATTCCGGTCTCTGCAAGCTACAAAGTTCTTCCAAACCACTGAGCTTGACTGGGCTGAAGCAGGTCTTCAAGTTTGTAAGCAAGGGTATAACATGCTGAATCTCTTGATACACAGGAAAAATTTGAACTATCTTCACCTGGATTATAATTTCAATCTAAAGCCTGTCAAAACCCTGACAACGAAAGAACGTAAGAAGTCTCGATTTGGGAATGCATTCCATCTCTGTCGTGAAATCTTACGGTTGACGAAGCTTGTAGTTGATGCTAATATTCAGTTTCGGTTGGGTAATGTGGATGCCTTCCAATTGGCTGATGGCCTTCAGTACACATTTTCTCACGTTGGCCAGTTAACTGGTATGTATCGTTACAAGTACAGGTTGATGCGACAGATTAGAATGTGTAAAGACTTAAAACACTTGATATACTACCGGTTCAATACCGGGCCAGTGGGAAAAGGACCTGGATGTGGATTTTGGGCACCAATGTGGAGGGTGTGGTTGTTTTTCCTTCGTGGCATAGTGCCTCTCTTGGAACGGTGGTTAGGTAATTTACTTGCACGGCAATTTGAAGGGCGTCACTCGAAGGGGGTGGCTAAAACTGTGACTAAGCAGCGTGTTGAGAGCCATTTTGACTTGGAGCTTCGAGCTGCTGTCATGCACGATGTTCTTGATGCAATGCCAGGTCAGCATCTCTTGGTTTTAATTTAATTTTGCCTTAAACAGTACAATCATAACTTTTGCTTCCTACTTTTCTTTTCTGATGTGAAATATGTGATTCTATGGTCTAAATTTTATTTCTTATTTGCAGAGGGAATCAAGCAAAATAAGGCAAGAACAATATTGCAGCATTTAAGTGAGGCGTGGCGCTGTTGGAAAGCAAATATTCCTTGGAAGGTAGGATATATGGCTTTATAATATATCTGGTGTATTTTTATTTTCGTATGCCTGTCATATGTCTTACTGCAGTAAATTGTAGGTTCCTGGTTTGCCCGTACCCATTGAGAACATGATTCTTCGTTACGTCAAGTCGAAGGCAGATTGGTGGACAAATGTTGCTCATTACAACCGTGAACGTATAAGAAGAGGCGCAACAGTTGATAAGACAGTTTGTCGAAAGAATCTGGGAAGGTTGACTCGACTTTGGCTGAAGGCAGAACAGGTAATTAGTTTTATAAATTAATACAGAAGATTTTGTTGTATAAGTGTCCTGCTTATGTAACTTTGTCCATGTTGCCCAAAGATACCACTGTACTTTATTTTCTGACGCTCCTTTTACTTTCAACCCACTGTAGGAACGTCAACACAATTATTTGAAGGATGGTCCTTATGTCACACCCGAAGAAGCAGTTGCCATATATACAACAACTGTGCATTGGTTGGAGTCGAGAAAGTTCACTCCCATTCCATTCCCTCCACTATCGTACAAGCACGACACAAAGCTACTTATCCTTGCTCTGGAGAGGTTAAAAGAATCATATAGCGTTGCTGTAAGATTAAACCAACTTCAGCGGGAAGAACTAGGCCTCATTGAACAAGCATATGATAACCCACATGAAGCGTTGTCACGAATTAAGCGCCATTTGCTTACTCAACGTGCCTTCAAAGAAGTAAGCGTGTATACATATTAAGTATATATTGATCGAGTATAATTTAATTTTGAAACTTGAATATTGAAGTACAATATTTTGATTGAATGATTTCATATTTGGCAGGTTGGCATTGAGTTCATGGATTTGTACAGTTATCTTATTCCAGTTTATGAGATTGAGCCACTTGAAAAGATTACAGACGCATATCTTGACCAGTATCTATGGTATGAAGGTGATAAGCGCCATCTCTTTCCAAACTGGATTAAGCCTGCAGATTCAGAGCCTCCCCCACTCTTGGTATATAAATGGTGTCAAGGAATAAACAACTTGCAAGGCATATGGGACACGGGTGATGGGCAGTGTGTAGTGATGCTTCAGACTAAGTTTGAGAAGTTCTTTGAGAAGATTGATTTGACAATGTTAAACAGGTAATTATGCTCCGAAATTGCTTTTTAAACATCTGGTGGTCTCCATGATTTGTTTTACTAACATGTTATGGTGAACTATTGCAGGCTTTTACGGTTGGTGCTTGACCACAATATTGCTGATTATGTCACTGCTAAGAATAATGTGGTATTGTCTTACAAGGACATGAGTCATACAAATTCTTATGGCCTTATACGTGGACTCCAGTTTGCATCATTTGTCGTGCAATATTATGGGCTGGTGCTGGACCTGTTGCTTCTTGGGTTGACTCGTGCCAGCGAGATTGCTGGTCCACCACAGATGCCCAATGAGTTCATCACCTACTGGGACACTAAAGTTGAGACAAGGCATCCTATACGGTTGTACTCTCGGTACATAGACAGGGTGCATATATTATTTCGCTTTACTCACGAAGAGGCTCGAGACCTTATCCAGAGATATCTTACTGAGCATCCAGATCCCAACAATGAAAATATGGTAGGATATAACAATAAGAAGTGTTGGCCCAGAGATGCTAGAATGAGACTCATGAAGCATGATGGTAAGGGAATTTTTTAGTATCTTCTTGTTAAATATGTTATAAGGGCTTGGAAGTGAATAGCTATGATGACATGTTAGATTTTTCTTTTTCTGCAATTCAGCATCTATTTTTTTTCTCTTTCTTTTGTTTAGTTAATCTGGGTAGGAGTGTCTTTTGGGACATGAAGAATCGTCTTCCTCGAAGCATCACGACTTTGGAGTGGGAGAACAGTTTTGTTTCTGTCTACAGCAAGGACAATCCAAACCTTCTCTTCAGCATGTATGTCGTCCTACTCGCTTCGGCCGGCATTTTTATTGTTCATTGTTTATTATGTATTTGTTTATTTTCATGTGTCATGTTTTTGTTCTGTTTATGTCATAGTATTGCTAGAGACCAGTACCTGGCATCTTGTTTGACTTGCTTATAGTATGTTATGGGTAGAAGAGTTGTATGATTTGTGTCCTTGAATCTCTAGGTGCGGCTTTGAAGTCAGAATACTTCCTAAAATTAGAATGACTCAGGAAGCATTCAGCAATACAAGGGATGGAGTTTGGAATTTGCAGAACGAACAGACAAAAGAACGAACTGCAGTTGCTTTCTTGCGAGTTGATGATGAACACATGAAGGTCTTTGAGAACCGTGTCAGGCAGATTCTTATGTCTTCAGGGTCAACAACGTTTACTAAAATTGTCAACAAATGGAATACGGCCCTCATTGGTATTTAAGTTTGTGCTGTTACAGTTGATGTTATTTCGGTCTTACTCCTCCATAATGTCATCTTGTTTACTAAGTACAACTTTGAATATTGACAGGTCTGATGACTTACTTCCGTGAAGCAACTGTGCATACCCAAGAGTTGTTGGATCTCCTCGTCAAATGTGAGAACAAGATTCAGACCCGTATTAAGATCGGGTTGAACTCAAAAATGCCTAGCAGGTAAGTGTTTTGTTTGTGCGAAGACATTATACTTGGTTTTAAGTTAGAAGCATTTGCACTTAACTGAATTTTTTCTTTCAGATTTCCCCCTGTTATCTTTTACACACCTAAAGAAATAGGAGGACTTGGCATGTTGAGTATGGGTCACATATTGATTCCACAGAGTGACCTCAGATATAGTCAGCAGACTGATGTTGGGGTAACCCACTTTAGGAGTGGAATGAGTCATGAAGAGGACCAGCTAATTCCTAATCTATACCGATATATACAGGTAAATCTGAACTCATATGCAAGTATGTACCCTGCTCTTTGTTTCGTGTTCTCACCTTACTGTTCTCTTGACAGCCATGGGAAAGTGAGTTCATAGATTCACAGCGTGTGTGGGCAGAATATGCATTGAAGAGGCAGGAAGCTCAGGCACAAAATAGGCGTCTAACCCTTGAAGATTTGGAAGTGAGTATTATGACTTTTTGCTGTGCTCTTTTGTTGAAATAAGATAGAAAATTGTATATATTTTGTGGAGGCTTGTAAAAACTATTCATTCTAACGAGTTCAATTGACAGGATTCTTGGGATAGAGGAATACCTCGTATAAATACGTTGTTTCAGAAGGACCGACACACTCTGGCATATGATAAGGGTTGGAGAGTTCGCACAGATTTCAAGCAATACCAAGTTTTGAAGCAAAACCCATTCTGGTGGACACATCAGAGGCACGATGGAAAACTGTGGAACTTGAACAACTACAGGACAGATGTCATTCAAGCTCTTGGAGGTGTAGAGGGAATTCTCGAGCACACCTTGTTCAAAGGAACATAGTAAGTTTATTATTCTCAATTAATCAGATTATCTGCCGTACTTCTCATCACTTTCATAATTCTTGTCTAACGTATAACAATTTTTTGAGGGTATGCTACATTTATTTGATACCTAATTCTATTTGTTTTGCAACATGAAGATAGAATAATATTTTCTTTGATAGTGTAGCTAAAAAGTATGTTTCACATGGTAATATTGGTTTTGATATTTGCTGCAACAATTGTAAAACATATCAAGAAGGAAACCGAAAGACATATGATATTATCACTTGGTAGTTTATTAGGTTTATCTTGTTGACAATCGTTTGCTTCAATATACTATCTGAAATTGATAGAAGGCAGATATCAGTATTATTTCAGGTATATATGTGTATGCATTTATGCAATCAGGATTCATATGTAGAACATACAGTTGACTTGTGTTCGTTTTGCAATTACAGCTTTCCAACTTGGGAAGGTCTCTTTTGGGAAAAGGCTTCTGGTTTTGAGGAGTCAATGAAGTATAAGAAGTTGACTAATGCTCAGAGATCTGGTCTCAACCAAATTCCAAACCGTAGATTTACTCTTTGGTGGTCACCTACTATAAATCGGGCCAATGTTTATGTTGGTTTTCAAGTGCAGTTGGATTTAACTGGAATTTTCATGCATGGAAAGATCCCAACCTTGAAGATATCATTGATTCAGATATTCCGTGCACACTTATGGCAGAAAATTCATGAGAGTGTTGTCATGGATCTTTGTCAGGTTTTAGATCAGGAGTTGGACGCCTTGGAAATTGAAACTGTGCAGAAGGAAACTATTCATCCAAGGAAAAGTTACAAAATGAATAGTTCTTGTGCTGACATTCTTCTCTTTGCTGCTCATAGATGGCCAATGTCAAAACCTAGTCTCGTAGCTGAACCAAAGGATGTTTTTGATCAGAAGGCCAGTAATAAATACTGGATAGATGTACAGCTCCGGTGGGGAGACTATGATTCTCACGATATTGAGCGTTATACTCGGGCCAAGTTCATGGATTACACAACAGACAACATGTCTATATACCCTTCTCCTACAGGTATCGTTCTACTTTCTTTCTTTTTCTTTTTTTTTTCCCCCAATTCTTCTTCTCCTCTCTTGACCAGCCCCCCCCCCCCCTCTCTCTCTCTCTCTCTCCCCCACGTCAAATCTGTCTATATCTCTTCAGGTAGTAATCATCGTTGATTCCTTTCAGGTGTGATGATTGGTCTTGACTTGGCATACAATTTGCATTCTGCATTTGGTAACTGGTTTCCTGGGTCAAAGCCACTCCTCCAGCAAGCAATGAACAAAATCATGAAGGTAACATCAGACTTGATATTCTTCTGTTAGTGTATGTCTTGGCTAGTTCTTGGCTTAGTGTCATCGGTAGGAATTGGATTGATCTTATCCTGTTTCGTATGCAGTCAAATCCTGCTTTATATGTGTTGAGGGAGCGCATAAGGAAAGGTTTGCAATTGTATTCATCTGAGCCTACAGAACCATACCTGTCATCGCAGAACTACGGGGAGATCTTTAGCAATCAGATCATATGGTTTGTGGATGATACAAATGTGTATCGGGTCACAATTCACAAGACATTTGAAGGAAATCTCACTACGAAACCCATAAATGGTGCCATTTTTATTTTCAATCCAAGAACTGGACAACTGTTTTTGAAGGTTTGTTTTTCATTCAGTGCTAATGATATTGTCTTTTGTCTTGTAGAGGTCCCGATTTTGATATTGTAACATGATTTCTTGCAGGTTATCCACACTAGTGTGTGGGCGGGTCAGAAACGTCTAGGCCAGCTAGCTAAGTGGAAAACAGCAGAAGAAGTTGCTGCTCTTGTACGTTCTTTGCCAGTTGAAGAGCAGCCAAAGCAAATTATTGTAACTCGCAAAGGAATGCTTGATCCATTAGAGGTTCACTTGCTAGATTTTCCCAACATTGTTATTAAAGGAAGTGAACTGCAGCTTCCATTCCAAGCTTGCTTGAAGATTGAGAAATTTGGTGATCTGATCTTAAAGGCCACTGAACCACAAATGGTTCTTTTTAACATTTATGATGATTGGTTGAAGAGTATTTCGTCTTACACTGCATTCTCTCGACTCATTCTGATATTACGAGCACTTCATGTGAACAATGAGAAGGCAAAGATGTTACTGAAGCCGGACAAAACAATTGTTACAGAGGCACACCACATATGGCCGTCTCTTACTGATGATCAGTGGATGAAGGTATCTTCACTATTTTCAATAATGTTCAAGTCGCTTTTTCTTTGAATATATTTATTCACAGAACAGGTGCTTTGCTTTAGTTATTGTCTTGTCTATTAAGTAGATTGTTCTTAGTGTTTCTGTACTGATAAGATAAGCCGATGTGTTGCATGGCACAGGTTGAGGTTGCTTTAAGGGATCTCATACTATCAGACTATGCCAAGAAAAACAACGTGAATACTTCAGCCCTCACACAGTCTGAGATTCGTGATATCATACTTGGTGCTGAAATTACCCCGCCTTCTCAACAAAGGCAACAGATAGCAGAGATTGAGAAACAAGTAATGCTCCTTTTTTTTTTTCCTGGGTGATTGTACTTGTGGAATGGATTTGTTGAGTCCATTGATATTGACCAATCCATTTTGTTGTTAAATTTGGTTATATCAGGGAAAGGATGGAAGTCAGCTGACAGCAGTCACAACGAAGACAACAAATGTTCATGGTGATGCACTCATAGTCACTACAACAAGTCCCTACGAACAAGCTGCATTTGGGTCTAAAACTGATTGGCGTGTGAGAGCAATATCAGCCACGAATCTTTATCTCCGTGTCAATCACATTTACGTGAATTCAGAGGATATAAAGGTACAGGCCTGTCTTTTGGAATTACGTTTGTGAACCATTTGTATTCCATTTCTTATTTGCTGACATAAAGCACAAAATGATGTTTCAGGAAACGGGGTATACTTACATTATGCCAAAGAACATCTTGAAAAAGTTCATTTGCATAGCAGATCTTCGTACTCAAATTTCTGGATACTTGTATGGTATAAGCCCACCTGACAATCCTCAGGTCAAGGAGATTCGATGCATTGCTATGCCCCCTCAGTGGGGTACTCACCAGCAAGTTCACCTTCCATCTCAACTCCCAGAGCATGATTTTCTTAATGATTTGGAGCCTTTGGGATGGATGCACACGCAGCCAAATGAGCTTCCTCAGCTATCCCCACAGGTTCATTGCTTATTCTGTCTAAGTTCTGATCTTGCGTGTGTTATGCAATGCATTATTTTCTTGTAGTTTGTTTGAGAGTCGCAGAAAAAATTTACTTTTTTTTGGTTTCGTCCTGCAGGATCTTACTTCCCATGCTAAGATCCTTGAGAACAACAAGCAATGGGATGGGGAGAAATGCATCATTTTGACATGCAGTTTCACACCAGGTTCCTGTTCCTTGACTGCCTACAAGCTTACTCCATCTGGATACGAGTGGGGAAGGGCCAACAAGGAAGGAAGCAACCCTCACGGGTACCTCCCAACCCATTATGAGAAGGTCCAGATGCTTCTCAGTGACCGCTTCCTTGGTTTCTATATGGTAAGGCTGCCCCATCTTTCTCTTTGTAATAATCTTGTTCGTTTTGCTTCTGTAGAATCTGTACCATGTTTTGATTGATTGTCTTAGGCTCAAGGATATGTTATATACAAGCAGTTGAGAAAAGCTAACGTGGTGATTTTTTGTCCTTTTGTTTCCAGGTCCCAGATAACGGTCCATGGAACTATAACTTCATGGGGGTTAAGCATACGCCCAGCATGAAGTACGGGATCAAGCTTGGGACCCCAAGGGAGTACTATCATGAGGATCACCGTCCAACTCACTTCCTGGAATTCAGCAACTTGGAGGAGGGTGACATGGCTGAGGGAGATCGTGAGGATACATTCACATGAAGTCTTCAGTATTATATCATTTCGAGTTTTTAGACCAAGTCTAATTTCATTGTGGCTGACTTGTAAGGTTCTGTGACATTAAATTCCAAAGCAAGCACACACTGGGTTCACAAGCGGTGATACATATATTTTTGTCGTGGTAATGCAATGTAGCTATGAGATGTGTGGCCTATTTGTATAGCTTGTACAACTCTTTTTAGAGTTTTAGATTTTGTAAATATATGTTCTAGAAGATAATTTTGTGCCCGTCGAAAGTTTGGAGAGTGAACTCTTGCATATTTGACAATTTGACCCCTCATTTGAACGTTAATCCTCACCGTTTTATGCCCCCCTTTTGTTATGAACTAGAACCATTGTCAAGTTTTGGCAATAAAAAATCAAGTGTACTTTCGAATCCTTGTCTTCGCTTTTGATTCCTCTTCCTTGTTGGAATTATCCAAAGTTGAATTGTTATTGACCACGGAAAAGAAACACAAGCCCAAACGATGATGCTAAGCATGAAGCCTTAAACACCACCGAACAAGCAGGAGCCATCACAACATGCAGATAAACCGACGGCAGCAAAGCTACATAACAAAATCTCCCGGCTGAGATGGATGAATACACTAGTTCTCAGACGATCTGATTTCGTGAGGAATTTCCTTATTCCAAAACCGTCCAGAGTTTTAGCGTTTGTTCCTGCTAGTTGAGGAACTATGAAGCCTGAAACCTTTGATAAAGTGATTTCAGTTTGATTTTTGTGAAGGAGACTAAGAGTTACGGAGATGTGAATTTGGCCATAGGAACAGTTCATTTCATTCATATATTGAGGGAAAGAAAGAGGAAAAGGAAAAAGTGCAGATTAAAAATACGCACACAACACAAATTCACAGCACTCGTAAAAGATAATACGCTTTTCAAACAAGAGCAGCTACAATAATTCCTGGCAATTCTTCTAAATTGACAGCCAGTGCCGCCTTGCCCCAGTGAAAAACTCAAATGTCAAATAGCATAAAATATCGAAATTCTGCACCTAAATGGTTTTCACATATGTTCAGCTATCCCAGGACCAGCTTCCTCTTTCAATCCCTCTTTCGAACTCTTTTCCTCTGAGATTACATCCGAGATCTCTTCAGCAGCAGCAGTAGTGGGGTCTTCTTTTTTATCCACAGGCTGGGGGTTCGTAAACAGTTCATCGTTTTCTAGTTTGGCTATTTTCTCTTTTGATTCTCCCTTTAGTAACTCCACCACCTCAAGCATGGTAGGTCTTCTCTCAGGTCTAGTATGTGCACAGAGGAGTGCAACAAGAATGACCCTTTTCAGTTCATCTTCAACATAGTCTCCATTCAGCTTTGGATCCGCTAATTCGTCAAATTTCCTCTCGCAAGCAAAAGGCAGTGCCCAATCAGTAATTGTTCGTTTCTGCGTCGCGCTCAGTTTCTCGATGGGTTTCCTGCCACTGGCAAGCTCTAGTAGCAGAATGCCAAAGCTGTAGACATCACAACTCTCTGATGCCTTTCCCAACATAGCATACTCAGGTGCAAGGTAGCCAAGGGTCCCCTTGACTCTTGTGGTAACATGAGTAGCCCCATCAGGAATTAGCTTAGCAAATCCAAAATCAGCAACTTGGGCTACAAAATTTGAGTCTAGCAGAACATTACTAGCTTTTACGTCTCTATGTATTATATGTGGAGTAGAGTGGTGGTGAAGATAGCTGAAACAATTAGACTTAAGAGATTAACACTACAAGTGGTGACAGAAAGAACGAAAAAGTTCTTGAGTTCATTACTTACGCTATCCCCTCAGCAGACCCAATTGCAATATTGATCCGTCGGCTCCAACTGAGTTGGCATTCAGCCGAGTGTTGTCCATGAAGATGAGAAAGTAAGCTCAAATTTGGCATGTAGTCATATACAATTAAACGCTCTTGCCCTTCAGCACAATATCCTCGTAAACTCAGCAAATTCTTGTGTCGAACTCGTGCCAGGATCTCAACCTCAACAGCAAATTCCATGTCTGCTTTATTACTCCAGACTTTCAACCTTTTCACTGCAATCTGCTTGCATATATCTAGTCAGATATTTATTGCATTTATATAGGACAAGATCAGCAATATGTTGATAGCCCTGTAGGCAGATAACACACAAGAACCAGAAAGCAACACAGAGCAGAACAATTGCAGGAAGGAAGATACTGTATAATTTGAAAATATAGACAAGGAAGATACACAAAGGGCTAGGCAATTCGAGAGCCCTAGTCTCTCTACAGAGCTCAGCCGTAATAAAATTCCACTCCACAAATCCCATACCCCTTACAGCAGCCCCTCTTTTTGCTATATACACTCTTCCCTCTTAATTGGCCAACAAACTCCATAAAGAAAAAAACACACAGCCATGAAGTCAACCCCTCCCAACTCTCTTAATTTCCCTTCTTACCCCTCAAGCATAGGTAAAAATTCCTAAAATCCAATACCAACTTTTTTGCACTAAAACATGATACAGGATTAGCCAGAGAGAAATCATGTATTTTCTTGAAAACAAATTTCTTACAACAATTCCTAGCACTATTTGGATTTTGCACTATAGCTCTCATAAATAATAAGTATCAAGTTAAGATGTACATAATCGAACATCAAGTTGCTTCTATAGGCCAACTACTAGTTCAATCAGCACATTCAATCAGAAACAAGCAATATATGTATACATACATTAAAAACGAGATATCTGACTGAACAACCAATTATATACAATACTTATTCCTCGTTCTTAAATTAACAGAAAATTTGAGACAAGAAAAATGACTTAAAAGACGAAAGAACAGGAAAATAATAATAATAATAAGAGAGGAATTATGAAATGAATTTTACTATGTTCATTTTCTTCATGACTTTTGTTTATTCAAACCAAGAATAATACCATTTTTTTTTTGTTGCTTCACTAAAAAGCAAATTACCATGACTCTTTAACTACATACTACTAGTGTTATTGTATAATCTGCGGACTGGAAGTATCAATCAACATAAACTGAAAAGAGTATCTAGCATTACTTGCGATCCATCCCAAAGCTGACCCCAGTAAACACTGCCAAATCCCCCTTCTCCCAGTTTGTTGTCATAATTGAAATTGTTTGTAGCAGCATGTAGTTCCTTTAAGGAAAAGACTCTCCATGATGGCTGTTTTTTCCCTCGTTCTTTCCTGTACACAATTTTCATCAAAACAAGCATGAATAAAAAGTGACACCAATGTTAATAAAATATACTCAATATTACATAAAACACGTCCCTTTCCGTCGTTGCTGAGACAACTGGAGTCTACAGGGGAAGTAGCTGTTATACTCTGACTGGTTAGACTAAAAGAAATGTGACAAAATGAAAAAACAGGCTAGATGAATGACGCGCAAACAAAACAAGCTTAATTCATTGATCATTTTGTATACTTTCAGGATCATGTATTCTCCTCTTTCTTTCCCATATCTCAGTAACCGAGAGAGAGAGAGAGAGAGAGAGAGAGAGAGAACTAAGTTCTTCTCACTGAGACCTATGTGCTTATCTCTTAAATCTAATCTAAACCCAAACTCTTAAATCATCCAAAACAAGCTTGAACAATTGTTCGAAGACCAAAAGAAAACCAATCAAAAAAATTCCTGTGATCAATAACATGGATTTGTTCAGAAAATTTAAGCTAAACCCATTACTTAAACCGTCTCCCTTTCCCGTTTATCACCCAAAAAAACAGCACACCAGAAGAAAAATTCAATTTGTATACCCAAATTCCGCCATTAATTGAAATAAGCTATAAAATATGGACAAAACAATCGAAACCCAAAATCTCATTTCTTCATCTTTAAAGTAAACAAAGACTAGCTTACCGATCTGAACCCCTTCCACAACAGAAGAAAGCCATGTCTAAACAAATTCCCACCACCAATCAAAACCCACTTTGTTTGGTCAATCAGAAAGAGACCCTTTTAACTAAATCAGCTACTGGTTCTAGTATCTAGCTTGCTTGTTGCAGAGTAAAGTTGGAGCTGAAGAAGAAAATGAAGACCAGAATATGATGATACTAAGCGTATTAGTTTTGAAGAAGAAGATGAGGACATTTCTGTCAATTACATTTATTTGGTTTTGCTTGCTGGGGGAGAAAAGCTCAAGTCTTGTGGCGAATGTTGTGCTTTGGGAACGCTAACCAGATGGGATTTGCATAGAGAAAATTGTCTTCAGCCAAAGTCTATTCCTTCACCAAGCAGCCTCCTTTTTGTTTTGTTTTGTTTTGGTTTTTTGATTTTTTTTTTTTAAAGTTTGTAATTTTTTTTTTCAGGTCCAGCTGTGTCCAATTTTTCAAAACACACGGATGAGCCAATTTTGTAATTAACTGTACTCAGTCCAAATTTTAACCATTATCCTATTTAAGAGTTATTAGTTTCACCTTTTTTTTTTGACAAAAAGGTTTAAAAAATTGGTAATTCTTTATTTATTATCGAAATAATGATAGAGATTTTTTTCAAGCTATAATTAATTGAGAGAAATTTTTCAACTTTTTGAATAAAATTTGTAGATTTAAACCTTAAACATCAATTTTAGAAATAAAAAAAGAGATTTAAACTTAGAATCCTTTACTTTATAAGGAGGTCTGGTTACCAATTGGCATTAGGTGTCTCTGAAACCATGAAAAGATGGTGCTTTTTATTTGTTATTATTTGAGATTATTATACATATGCGTTGATTTTATTATGCTCTCCCCTAGAAAAGCATCCACTTATTTCACTAAAAACGAATTAATTAAATTAAATGAATAATTAATTACAAAATTGTATTGTATTTATTTACCTTTTTGCAGTATCTCTGAATTCTGATTGGTTTTGATTTCCCATCTTTTGTTGAAAATTTTGCCTCCAAGAGGCGTCCTTGTCATGAAATTATTTTTCTTTCGAAATATGTCCTAATCACGTTTATTTTTTTACTCATCAAATAGTCAATTGCACATGTTGGCATTTAACCAAACAATTGAACAAAACATACTATAACATCTAATAATTAAAGAACATTAGTATTGTATGAAATTTATTCATTATAAGTTTCTCTCATCTTTCAAAATTTAAAAAAAAAAAATCATGGATATGCTCAACATGTTAGCACTATCCTTAGTTTTGAGGCTGAAATAATTGGGAAGAAATTGCTTATAGCTCTAGTTTCTAAATATTTTTCTAAACTCGAGACTAATTCCTTATATTAAGTTGCTTGCGAATCTCTACCTTGATGTCTTGTTTATATTTGCTACATAAGCATGAGTAGTTTAAACACAAGTTACGTCCATAATAAATTGTTAGAAACTCTATTCCTTTTCTTTTCCTTTTCTCTTTATACGTTATTCATGGCCATATCAACGTATGAAAAACACAAAATAAAATTATAGCACTCTGTGGCTGATTGCATTAAAATAACAGTAATATCTCGGGCGTTAAACCATCCACACAAGTGGGGGCTTTGCATTGATTGCAATAAAGTAATTAACAATGAAAACTTACAAAAAGGAATACGTGCCCCACAACATTTAACTCCTTAATATGCAGGTCTAAGCTTTTAATCAAAGCAGTTGACAAGTAGATTATATATATATATATATATATATATATATATATATATATATATTTTTTTTTTTCCTTCTAAAAAAGTTGACCTACAAACCCTTTTTTTTTTTCCGAAACTTAAGGCATGTGGTTTAACGCCAAATCCTAACCTCTTTGTTTCTATCAATATGATATCATTTGATTACAAATTTAAAGGACTTCCTACAACAAATTTATGTCTTAGAGAAATTAAGACGAAGATGTGGCTCAATTAAGTTACAATATTCACAAGTTTTCTTTTCAATGCAAAGGGTTCTAAGGCCCAATTTGGTAGAGGATAATAGATTAGAATGGAATAAAAATAATTCTAAAATAAGAATTGACTCAATTTTATGGTTTAGTTAGAAAATCTAAATAAGAAAAATCTTTCTATTAGAAAAAAAAATACGATATAATTCTATTCTGTCCAAAATTAGGTAGAATAAAATAGAATGATATACTATTTAATTAAACCGTTTAATTAATGAAAAAATAAAATAAATAATAAAATAAAGTAAAATAATGCTAGACGTAAAATAATTTAATACTAAATGCAAAATAATTCAATAAAATCATAATTTAATTAATAAAAAATATTTAATAAAATAATTCAATGAAATAATAAAATAAAATAATGCTAAATATATAATAATTTAATAAAATAATCATTGATTTAATAAAAAACAACTAAAAAAATAATTTAATAAAATAAAATAATACTAAATGTAAAATAATTTAAAAATAATAATTTAATTAATAAAAAATAATTTAAAAAATAATAAAATAATGTTACATGTAAAATAATTTAATAAAATAATAATTTAAATAATAAAATAATTGAATACTAAATATAATTTAAAATACGTAAAATATTCATTTTAAATTTAAGGTTACAAAGGGACCAAACGGTCGAACTTAAAATAAAATTATAAAATCATAAAATTATGTCCCATGCTTACTTCAAATATAGTGACTGCTGTGACGCTGTCCTTTTTCTTGTCATATTGCAAAGTAACTGAAGAACTTATTGGCAATATTGGAGAAATAAAAGAGTAGTTGGAGAAAGTTGGGTTAATTTACAGCTAAATACAATGACAGAACCCAAGAATCTACCACTAAAATAAACAAGTTGTCATATATTTAAAAGCTGATATGAAACAAAGAGAAATGGTTGTGAATATATATAAAACTTGTCTGGGATGGAGACCCTGCGGTAGGAATAAGGCCTTGGAGGTCTTGTTATATCTCTCCCACGTGACTCCAACTAAATGGTAGGGATGGAAAATGCAATCAAGAAAAGAGTACATAGACAGACTGTTTTTTAAAGTGTCTTCTCTCCCAATGGGACCAATATTCACATATGAAATTAAAATAAGAAATTTTATCCAAAAAAAAAATGAGGTCTCGTATTTAAAGGGAAAGAAAGGAGAGAGAGACTAGGGTTCCGATAAATTTTCGGAGCGAAAAAAGGTGGTTTATAGTTTATTGTAGTGGATGTTTCTACTTTCTACATAGTCAAGAAAGTTCTGTCATATTCTAAGTTTAGGGTTACTCCTATTTTTAGTCCATGAACATTTATTATCTAAATGTTTCATACTTGATCTACGAATTATATTTTTGTTTTAGTTTAGTTTATATGATCAGCTTTCAAATGCTACATGGTCCATTCAACCACCATGAGCCATGCGTGCTCTTTTGTCTTAATTTTTTTAGTACTTCATGATCTCGAGTTTCGGATAATGATCCTATTGTAAACCATAACTCAAAATTATGAAAATTATAATAATTCATTGCAACTAAATATGACATTTGAAAGTTGTCATATTGAGATAAAAACATTATCCAGGGACTACATTTGTAACATTTTGCAAGTTAGCTAGAGATCAAAATGAGATATGATCTGATGTTAACATTAAAGAATGTGCAGTGTCAATAGTAGTTTCCTGCTAAAGAAATCTCATTCAACAGAATGATATCTATTGTCCCTAACAAAGTTACAAGTCTCATGATGTATCACATGATAAAAAACAGTAGAGTATAATTTGGGTTCCATATCTAGATAAGCAAATGCCCTATGCTACATGACAACTTTCACAGCCTAAGCATATAAAAGAAACACTATATGGCGACTTGTACTTTCCAACAGCACAAAGCAGTGGTTGAAATAGCATTATCAACCACTCCATAGTGGTTTCTTTGGGTTGGTAGGCCTACCAATGATTGATGTCAGACTGGACTAGGCTAGTCCCGTTGTTTTTCTTTTTTTTTTTTTTTTTAGTAGTGTGATTGTTTTTCTTTTTTTTTAGTGTGAGCCCAACAAGACAAAACTCGGTGAATGGAGCTGCTTTTCTATATTTATAATGTGATCCTGTCCTATAATGCGTGCTAGTTTTTGTAGTATCTAGAATGGAATTTCTAGAAGAATGCACTGCTCCTCTTCAATACTGAGACTTATGTTCTAAGCTTTATTTGCTATCATTGGTGAGATTACTTTCACGTTTTTCATCTTTTTTATCTCAAAGATTATTCCTTTCAGTTTCTTAGAATGAAAGAGACTCATCCGAGCCTACGTGCATACGCATGCCGTATTGGGCATGCATAAAGAGAAAACAAGGAGAAAAATAGGCTAGGTATGTTTTAGAGGATTGTTTTATAGTGTTTTTTGGAAGTTTTTACCCGAAGAAAACACCTACAAAAGTAACAGAACTTTTTTTAAAAAATAAAAAAATAAAATAAAAGATGAAACTTCTGTCCACGAAATAAGCTCAGTCACAAGCGGGCAGCTTCGTCTTGGCCACAATGAAAGAGACCTCTAGCTTGTTGTGAGCCTGTTGAAAAATGGTAATTTCCATCTCCACCCTAATCCCCATTTTCTTTTTCTTATATACTCGAATGAATTACAATTCACTCCATATCCCAATTCTCATAGAGAAAACCTTGGAATTGGACGATTCAGGAGCTTTAGGCCCAACTAACATTTTCCGGACTATAATTTTATAACATTGTCATGAATTTTAATTTTATGACCGATTGTGACAACACAAAAATTGCGATTACCAGTCCTAAAATTTACGACAATACTCAAATAAAAAAATCATCTTAAAAAATTAAGCCATGATCATTCCAATTACTCCCACAAAACCACCTTCAAAAGGCCTATTTCAGTAAACGGGCTAAATGACAAATCAAGCCCAAAAGAAGTCTAAAAGGTTAAATAGTTGACACCATTTCACTGTTCACACTCGATTTTGTTTCATGTTTCAACTTCGATTCAGATTCTCTAAAAGACCTTATATTTAATTTGTTGAATCACCAAGAGGGAGGGAAGGAAAAAAAAAAAAAAAAAAAGTCTTCCAACGTAAACCTCGCATGAAACAATTGTAGACTAGAGAGTAGAGATATATGAATAAGTAATAATTCATTCCTACTCAGAAAATTTTCACACATTTACGCGACATCTTAAAAAAAAAAAAAAAAAGAAAACACTAGACTGTACACCTCGTGCTATTGTGTTATACTCCTCTTACAACACAACTACAATGAAAGCCATAGCTATACGAAGCAACAAGCCATAAACATAGACTTGATGAACTCTAGTACTACGTGATACTTTGGCTGCTGAGTCGAGCAAATCTCCCTGATCAGTGGTAGTACTAAAAAGATGCTGAACCGTTCGAGCTGAACCGGTTTTGGGCGTGTCACACAGACCAATCCCCGAATTAAACGACGAATCCAAATAGTCTACAAGACCACTATTGGCACCAAAACAGAGCCCTGAATTGTTGTAAAGCCTAAGCTTCCTCCTCATCCTCCAAACCATTTCTCTCCCAAATGGAACTTGCCCACTTAGCCAATTGTCGTTTAATCTCAACTCACTTAGATTTTTAAGGTCTCTAAAACTTGTGGGGATGGACCCATTAAAGTGATTCCCATCGAGATGAAGTACACGAAGGTTTGGTAAGTGGCCAAGTGAAGCCGGAATTGGACCACGCAAGTTCATGTTTGATAGAATTAGGATCATTAGACTCTTCATTCCCTCGAACCCGTCTCCGGGAATCGTTTCGGACCCCATTGGATTCCCTTTAAGGATCAAAGCTTGGAGAGAAACTACGCTTTTAAACGTGTCCGGAAGTGGGCCAGAGAGCCGGTTGTAGCTCAGATCCAGAAGAGTAAGATCCTTCAAGCCGCTGATCGAACCGGGTATCGAACCCGTCAATCGATTCCGGCTAAAATCGATCTTGATCAACGAACGACACGCCGAAATCCCTGGCGGAATCGGACCCACCAGGAGATTTTGGCTCAGGTCGATGACACTCAAAACAGGGAAGCTCAAACCGGGTAACGAACCGGTTAATCTATTCCCGCTCAAATCCAACGACCACAGACCGGAAGCCCGGTTCAGCGAGTCAGGAACCGAACCGCTGAGATTGTTCTTATGGAGATCCAGGACCCTTAGTCGGGTCAAGTTGCCGAACTCAACAGGGATATGACCCACGTGCCCGTTTTCTCTAAGCGCAAGGGTCTGAAGACTTGGGCCCAACAGGCCCAAAAACGAGGGAAGGGGCTGAGGATTTTGGGCCAAACAGCGGTAGAAGAAAAGGGTCCGGAGGTGCGGAAGCTTGGTGACGGAGCGGGAGATGTAGGACCGCGTCGGGTCGCAGGTCGGAAAAGCAGTGTCGTCCGATAAGGCCCCGAACGACAACGAAACGACGTGGAAGACGTTGTCCTTGTCGGGCATGCACTCGATGCCGTGCCAGCGGCCACGGCAGACGTCGGGTATGTCGGTGGCCCAGTCGTTGCCCGTGGCACGCATCACGTCGTAGACCGCTTCTTGCTCTTTCGGGTCGGTTCGGGCCCCGTTGTTGTTGTTCATGGAGAACCCGGTTTGAGGCCCGTCGACTAGGGCCGAGGGCACGCCCGAGTCGGACATGATGACGGTGAACGGGTGAGAAAGTGGGAGAAAATGGAGGACACAGAGGAGGAGTGGGAGCAGAGGTTGTTTGGTTCTCGAGAAAATTTGTGCCATTTTTGATAGTGGAAATGAGCGAGTGAGTGAGGTGGCGATAAGGGGGTTTTGGGGTATATTTATAGGTGTGGTGTGAATGGAATTAACGAGAAATTTTGGGGTGTGGTTGGCGAAAAGAGTGAAGTGAAGTAATTTATGATGTTCACGGGAAATGGAGGGGAGCTTGAAATAAATAAATGGAATGGACTAATTGCTCTTGTGACATTAAATGTCTTCACGGAATCTACACTCGGGTCTAAGCTTTGGGACCCTGACCTTATGATGTGGTGTGCTACGTTATCATGTATGATGTAGCATGATGAATTTTGGACTAAATATTCTGCTGCATCTACTATGTTACTCTCTATTGTCATACTGTTAAAGTTGCAACTGTTTAGACTAGGGCGGAATCAAAAATTTATTTTAGTTTCGGGCACAATTTAATGAAGATATATATACATTTAAAAAAAAAAAAAAAAAAGCTAATCAATACAAAATTTCTAACTTGTATATATATGTACAATGATGTTAAAAATTGACTCACCGTGAAAACTGGTTAAATTACACCCCACCATACCAACTCGTGTAGTTTTCTCACTTATGTGGTTCCATGTGGTTCAAAATATTTCAAATCAAACGTTACAATTTCGAGAAAAAATCTTGTGGTTCACCTTAATGCACCACAATCTACTTTATACGATATATTTAAGGGCTTTATTAATTTGACCCTATTTTAAAGCACACGTTGCCAATTAACCCTATTTTAAGGCACGTATGGTCAATTGAGATTAGCTCAATTGATTTGGGACGTGTGAGTGTGAAGGATGGGTTTAAGTCTCAAGGATGACAAATAGGTATATTTTGTTAGAAAGAAAGACCATCGTGAATACGAAACATGTCGTGAATATGAGACATGTTGTAACTCATTCATAAAAATATCCTTTGAGACATATGCTAACACTATAATGGTTAAGTCAACACATTGCAAATGTGGAGCTCGAAATGTTTTTTATAATTGGTCCATGTCCAGGCATGGAGCTACATCTTCCTTGGCCCGATAAAATATAGAATAGCCCCACAAAATATATAAAATTTGATTATAGCCCTTACTTTGGTTTAGAATAGCCCCACAAACTACATAACATTTAATTATAGACATTACTTTGATTAAACCAATAATCTTGAAATCTTCTATATGTCCAGGTATGGAACTACATCTACCTTAACCCTATTCAAAAATAGATAAAATATAAAATAGCTCTATAAAATATATAAAATGTAATTATAGCCCTCACTAATGCTTAAATCAACAAATTACAAAGGTAAAGTTTAAGAAATTATCCTTTTTGTCTATGAAGGAGTTGATTAAACCAACGATCTCGAAATCTTCTATGATTGGTCCACATCCAAGCATGGAGCTATATCTACCTTAGCCCTCATTCAAAAATAGATAAAATATAAAATAACCCCATGAAAGTATATAAAATATAATTATAGACCACACTAAATATAAATCCTGCTTTTGTCCCTCTCCACATCACCCAAAAGTTATACCCCACTAAATATAAGTCCTAGTTCTGTCCTCTCCATGCCACACAAAAGTTATACCTAAAGGCCTCGTTTGGTATGCAGGATAGGATAGGATATGATTGGACTATTTTAAAGGATTGGATTGGATGAGATGAGATAGAATTATAGTCCAATCCTATCCTATGTTTGGTGTATTACCTTTTGTAAAGATGAGATTAACATGCATGTTTCATATTTTTAAATAAATAACAAATTTTGAGGTTTAAATAATTTAGAAAAATACTACTTTTAAAAGTTAATTTAGAAAAATACTATTTTTAAAAATGAACTTAGAAAAATACGATTTTAAAACTTTATTTTGGAAATAAATTAATTAAAAATATCTTTTATTTTAATAAATAATTTAAAATTATTTTTGTAAAAAAAAAATTATAAAATCATTCTTATTAATTATATGTTCTTTTCTAACAGAAATTTTGCTGAACTCATAGAAGTAAATTGCTAAGAAAATGGGAATATATACAAAGTAAAAGCTAAGCTATTTTACATAAGTTTAGCCTGATTGGTTAAAAAGAAAATGACAAAAAAAAAGGTAAAAAGACAATTAGTAATAAAATGAAACAAAAAATAAAATAAAATTAGACGTATAAAAACATAATACTAATCATATCATATCATCCATACATATTTAATTGTCTTCATTGGTCATCATCCAAAGTAATATGAAATGATACTAAAAAGAAATACTAGATTCTTTAGTTTATTTCTTCCTTAAGAGCGACATAACAAACTCAACTTTTTTCTCATCAGATAGGGAATTAAAGATACTAACAGTCCATGGTTTTGCAACAATGATGTCCAATGTATCAATACAAACTTCTACAGGTATCTCCAGTCTCGTGAGCTCCTCCCACATGAAGTTATGTTGATCAAGTTCTTTTTTCCTTGCACTCTCAACTATAACCTCAACTATCTTCTCCACTTGCTCATTTGATTTTTCCATCATCTTGTCAAATGATTCAACAAGTTTTCCCAATCCTTCGCTTATATTATCAGATGGTTTTTTCCTTTTTTCGGCGAGATGATTATGTAGAATTAGTACTTGATGTTTGGTTGAGAAACTCTTCTTCATCTCCCATATCATCAATGAAATGATTTCG
The DNA here is from genome assembly GCA_002914805.1 of Parasponia andersonii. NCBI lineage: Eukaryota > Viridiplantae > Streptophyta > Magnoliopsida > Rosales > Cannabaceae > Trema > Trema andersonii. Next base: position 155,810 of record JXTB01000282.1, on the reverse strand, counting down.
ATTGATGTCCTCAACCATATCAGTTAGAGTTTCAACTCCTTGTCCATTTGCACGATATATTCCATAAATGTTCATCAATTTTTCATATAGTGGAAAGGGTCTTCCCTTCCATCTTTCTGCTTCTTTGTGGTGCTACAACAAGAATAAAACAGATGTAAGTTTAAATATAAAACATTTAATTCTAAAAATTAACTAATAAATTAATATATCAAACCTGAACATATGATTGCCGTACTTCCTCATTATCAACCTCCACACATTTCTTCACATCGTTCTATCCAAACCCACTCTTACTAAGCATGTCATATACTATACTATATTGTTTTCTCAACACTTTCATTTTTGAGTCTATGTGAGGATTAGCCTTTATTCCACAAGTGGGAAAGATATTAGTTTAAGCCTTCTCTATGATGAGATTTGTGCCAGGTTTGAAGCTTCCATTGTCACAACGATAACCTTTTGTCACTAGATCTTCAAGAATAGTCACAAGCGCATCTTCTTCCTGCTTGGTCCATATATGTCTACTTGCCCTTTTTAGTCGCTCAACATTCTGACTATTACCTCCAACTTCCATTTCTAAACAATGACATATTTTGCATATTATGACCAAAGGAGCATAGAAAAAAGATAAAAGAGATGAAACGGTCCTTTAATACGTCAAATATTATTACAAAGAAATAAAAAGAATACTAAAGTAGCCAAATACAAATATTTTTCTTTGGAAAATCTAAATTCTAGTAAAGAAATGAATCACTCAAGTAAAAGTCTTAATTAAATTCCCATGCCTAATGACCCGCTCTAGTTGCTCTCTATTCATCATACATTTGTGTTGCTAAGTTATCTCTCCACGCAGTCCACTCATTTGATGATTCAATGGATCCAATAATTTCTTTTTCTTGCAAGTTTTGATCATTTTGCTGGCCATTATGTTGCTGACTTTCTATGATTTCTAACTCACGCAAAATTGGATCAGATGACATTTCTCTCCTAATGAGATTGTGTATTAAACAACATGCAGTGATTATCCGAAATTGAGTCTTTACTGGATAAAAACATGGACTCCTTAGTATAGCCCACCGCATCTTCAATAACCCAAAACAGTATTCTATGACATTTCTTGCCGATACATGCTTTATGTTAAAATATTCCTGGTGGCTTATTAGGGCATCACTCTGTGTCCATACTGACAAATGATATCGTGTCCCCCTATAAGGTGCAAGAAATCCTTCACCATTTGTATACCCACCATCCACAAGATAATAATACCCTTACATAAAAACAATAACAAAATAAAAAGTCCTATTAGTTTTCAATTGTTATAACTTGACTAAAAAAAGACTCCAAATTACTCACTTACTGGTAGACATTCTTAACCCATTTGGCCTAGTTAATACATCTTGAAGAACTCGAGAGTCAGACGCAGATCCTTCCAACCTGAGAACACAAATGTAAATCTCATATCTCGATCACAAACACCTAAGACATTTGTTGCGATTTCACCTTTCCCTGTTCGATATCTTGGCTTATCAACACTTGGTACATGCACCTTAATATATGTTCCATCTAAGGCTCCCAAACAATTCTATCCAAATAATAAGCCATATCAAGTCAATTTCAATATTTCTTGTCAAACATTTCCAATTATGTGACACTCAACATCAACCTGTAGACATACCTTAAAACATCTCCATCTTCCATCGGTACAATTTTCGGGTATAGGAGCTGGCATTTGGAGTGAGTTACCTTGTAACCTCAAGACTCCATTTAAAACAGAATTGAAATGCCTACTAATAGTTTCCCCTGATTGCATAAACCTATTGTGGATTGTCCTATTCTTCACGTGATGAGCAAGCACATGTAAGAACATACAAACTTGCTCCTCTACACTAACCGAACTATCATTTTTCAATCTTCCCTCAATGCGAAGTAATTCACATAACAGACCAAATGTTCTCCTATCCATTCGAAGTTGATTCACACATTTTATGTCATTATGACCTATCATGCTGTCCAATACACTCAAACGACTCTCATGTCTAACAAGTGTACGATTTTTAAGAATATATTTTTCGTAATGTCTATAAAGCATAAGCATAACATAGACATTTACTAAAAGCATGATGCACATGGTAATTCTTCTATAGTGCGGCTGTCTTGCATATAGGTATATCAATATAATCTGCCTCTCATCCATATCTATTCACCAAATTAGAAACAAAAACAAATACAATAAGCTTAGAAGTACAATATTATTGCATGAAAAGATTAAAAACTTAGTTGACAGAATATTCAACAAAAAAGGCAAAATATGTTAGTATGTTACCTTCTTCTTTCTTGGCCTTTTAGAAATCCTTTTACCCCTAACTTCTATCAACCACTAATGCAAGATTGCATTACTGAGGGACTTAACAAGTAAATTGAAAATTGCATTTCAGATTGTCCTACCTCCTGAAACATGGAATTTGACAAATTGATTACAAATTAAAAAAGAGACGGCATACAGTGACGATACCATTCAACCAAAACAGATCAAATAAGGGAAAAATGAGATATAATTGTTGTTAGCATTTAAGATAGTCTACTTTCAACAAAATGAGTGCATAAAGTACAAGTACAAAGCTTAACTACTTTCCTAAATCAAATATAGTATTATTGGCCATTCTGCATACATAAATTATTTTAGCAAATTAATTAGAAACCAATTAAATTGCTTTGGCAAAACAAAAGAAACCACAGAACTTCTAGGCCAAAAAAAAAAAACTATAAATCAAACTCATATTCTCTGGCCTCTGCTGATACGAAACAGCTCGGGCTAACTGTAATACAGCCAATTGAAGCTCATTAACACTATGTATTCTTATTGCGACACCTAACAAATGTTCACCTTTTCACTAAAGTGGGTCAAAAGGGAATCCTACATTATATGCTTTTAATCAATATTAAACAAACTTGTTAAAATAAAGCTAAAAAGAAAAGTGAACCTCTATAAGTGAAAACCAGAGAAGAAGTATGTAGCAGATCAGGAATTGAAGGAAATAGTGCTTTGGAGACCCCAATAGATGCACAATCTGCTGGAGTTCCTGCAAAGGGCATGAAACAACAGAACTCCATAAGAAGATCCCAAATCCTTTTGACCTTTCCCATATTTAAAAAAATAAAAGTTCTTACAGACCCTTAAAAAATATAAGATTCATTATAATTGGGTCCAAAAAATGGAAAAGCATTATTAAAGAGAGGTTTTTTTATTTGGGGGGGTGGGGGTGGGAAACAAACCAGAAATTGCAAAAGCTATAGCTCCTTGAATTTGTACTTGCTTAACAGCAAGTGGATGGCGCCAAGTGATACTATGACTCACTGTTGATTTTTCCCTGTCAATTATTTAACTCATTTCCATTCAAACCAAACCAAACCACTTTTTATTCCTTTTCTTTTCCAAAAAATAAATAAAACAGTGAATAATTTGGCTTCACGACCATAGAACAGAACACAACACAAGCATAAAGATAATCATAGTTTCGAAATTAGAGGAAAAAAATTGAAAAAGAAAGCACGTACGAGTCAGGGGCACAAACTTGAACAAAAAAAAATTGTGCTCTTGATCATCACTCAAAGATTCAGGAATTTAAGAATCAGTGGGAAAATTTTCTAGCAACTAAAATACTTTTATACTGTTTTCTGTATTTGACCACCCAAAATGTGGAGAATCAAACCTTGGACTTCTAATATGGGGACGCCTATTTGTGGGCACTAGCTTTTACTAATATTATTCCCACCAAATCTTCAAAGAGAAGATTGAAACAAAAAAATAAAACAAAATACAAAGAGATCTTTATACATAGTTTGATTGGGCCCTTAAAGTGTGTCAGACTCTGTATATTTGTATACGTAAGGAATTGGAATTCAATAGTTTGGGCTAAAGATTTTGTAAGGAACACTCTATTGAGCTACCAGGACAAAGAAAATGATTGGTTTGTCAAATTTACTCAGTCAAAAATACCAGATACTAAGAACACTTGGGTCAACTGGAGTATGAATACAAAGAAGTGCAGGGCTAAATGCTTAAGCAATTGTTCTTGTATGGATTATTCAAACATAGATATCAGAGGAGATAATTACAATAAAAAAAAAAAAAGCAAAAGGTAATGGTAAAGTGAAAGTATTGGTCGTTCCTTATGTATTATTTGAATTAACATAGTTTGAGCTCCACTTGTTCTATCTCAGACTCTGTATATATATATGTATATGACTCGCTAAACAGAAAATAGAACAAACCCACTTAGATTCTACACCAATAAATGAATCCAATGACAAATCCAGTCACAGAAATGTGGGAAAAAAAAAAAGAAAAAAGAACGAAACAAACAAAGTAATAGGGAAAGGTGAAAAGTAGTAGGGATATACAGGATTAGAAAGAATAACAAATAAAAAAAAAAAAGACAGAAAGAAAGAGAGAGACCTTTGCAATGGAATCAGATATGCTATTAAGAGGCAAGCTACAGAGCTGTTGAGAAGAATGCATACAAATTGATGAGGAACTGGTCTATTAAGCTGTATAGAGGAAGTAAAGGTCAGTAATGGGATGCTTTGATAGTAGAGCTTCAATAGAAGAAGAGAGGGACAGAGAAATACCTGGAATTTTGAAAGCCAAGCCTTCGAGCTTCAATGGCACCAAGTAGAGATGGAGTTGAGATGGAGGTAGAATGAATGAGCGAGCGAGAAGGGAGATGAGATGTGAAAGCCCTAATCCTTCCCAGTCCCAAATTCTGGAAGGGATAAAATTATCCTCTTCTAAGGGGATTAATTTTGGACCGGATTATTTTAATCTAGTCCTGTGTGCTCTTATTTCAGTTCCAAATACGGGGCTATTTTTTATCCTATCCAATCCTATTGTCATCCGGCGTTCCAAACACGCCCAAAAGGTTTGGTGATGTGAATTTATCTTAAATGCCTCTGCTAACCTAATACAATTATTTTTAACTCAATCCTAACGTTATATTCTATAACCAAGTGTTATGCGGTCTAAAAACCTAAGGTCGCTTAAGGGTTATATGCGACCTCCTCTGTGAAGGTTATATGCGACCTCTTCTACAGGTTTTGTGCGACCTTCTCCGTGCAGTTTGCTTTGTCAAACAGGAAACCTATAAGAAGAGGGAAACAAGTAAATGCTATGAAAGAAACCTACAAGGAAAGGGAAACTGAAGTCTCCTATTTAGTTATCTGTTTTGAATGATTATCCAATTATATTATCCAGTTGTATAGTTACCCGTTTATACAATTAGGATCCTAGAGACATAAGGATCCTAGGGACATGAGGTTACCTTTACCTATATAAAGGGGACTCTGTGTTCCGAAGGGTAATTT
>JXTB01000282.1:112202-143549 GCA_002914805.1 Parasponia andersonii | reverse complement strand
ATCTGAAAAGAAATACGCAGGGATTCAGATATTGAGGATTTCTACTATGCTAACATTCTGGGTATTCATCCTAAATTTGCACTAAACAAGCAAGCTTATTCCTAAATGGTCTACGAGTTCATCAGAAAGTGTTCGAGCAGTTCATCAGTAAATGAACTGTCAGTTCAGTAAGAATAAATTAGGGTATCAGACCCTAGAAATTCTTTTCATAGGATCATTTCTAAGTGATATCTAGTAATTCTACTCTACAGACTGAAAAAGAGGAAGTATAAGAGGAAAAAATCTCTTGTTTCACTTCGGTGAAATGAGTTTATTCCCAGATTGAAGTTATTTTCAAGAATGAAAGAAATAAGAGAAGACATACTGACCTTTCTTCAGAAGAGGAAGGTTTGAGTCGATTCGAAACTTCGTCGGAGAAGAAGTGGTGATTGGAGCAACCTGGGAGATAGAACGGCGATAGGGTTCTGAGGATTTCTGAAGTTTTCTGAGAGAAACAGTAAAATGAAACAGGATGGGATGGTTTCTGATATTTATAACCTAAAGACTGTTAGATCGCAGCCGTAGATCAGAGAATTTGAATTTTAAATCTGAAGGCTGGAGATTGCGCGGGATTTGGTTCTATCTGAAAAGTCAGGGTTGTTTAAAATTTGAAAAGATTTGATTTTAAAAGTGACGGTTGATATCATTAGACTTCCTCGAATTTCGCTCTTAGCTACACGTGTTCCGTTCTGACAGAAAAAAAGATACGCGTGATCTTGAGAGATGAGATTTGGAATCTGACGGATCTTCGACTACTCAGACCACAAGTTTAAGTTATGACATCACAAGGTCGCACGGTAATTAGAAGCTCCATTTCGTCCTAAAGAACTAATGGAGCTGGGGGGCAATTGTTATGTGGTCTAAAAACCTAAGGTCGCTTAAGGGTTATATGCGACCTCCTCCGTGAAGGTTATATGCGACCTCCTCCACAGGTTTTATGCGACCTTCTCTGTACAGTTTGCCTTGTCAAATAGGAAACCTATAAGAAGAGGGAAACAAGTAAATACTATGAAAGAAACCTACAAGGAAAGGGAAACTGAAGTCTCCTATTTAGTTATCTGTTTTGAATGATTATCCAATTATATTATCCAGTTGTATAGTTACCCGTTTATATAATTAGGATCCTAGAGACATAAGGATCCTAGGGATATGAGGTTACCTTTACCTATATAAAGGGGACTCTGTGTTCCGAAGGGTAATTCCAAGTCAGAGCAAATTCAAGTCTGGGTAATTCCAAGTTTAGAGTATTCCAAGCTTTAGGTAGTCTAAGTCTTTAGTATTTTCAATAGCTTTTCAGTCTTTCTTATTTCTAGACGAGTTTATAACCTTGAGTATTTGTTATTCTTCATAAAATAGTGAGAAAATAGTGGACGTAGGCTTATCTTTTTCGGGGCTGAACCACTATAAATCCTTCTCTCCTTATTTGTTTTGATTATTACCTTAATACATACAAGCCACATCTCTTGATTTTTTCTAAATTTATTGTTGATAAAACCTCCATCAACACCAAGTAAAGCCAAAAGCTTGATTTTACAAATTCGTGAGAATTATAACCAAAATAATATGTGGTAAATGTCATATAAATTGCCCATACGTATTGCAAGTGGTAATATTTGTTTACAGTTTTCGCTTTTGGTTTAGAGCACAATCTAGTTTTTGTAGTTTAGTACTACAGTCTAAATTTTATCTTTGACTCTGGCATTCTGGTATTGAAAACAATGTTTACAATACAATCTAATTTTTTTCTCTGACTCTAGTATTGAAAAGAATGAAAAGAATAGAAAGTTTTGAGTGAGATCTAGTCTCTTGTTCTTGATTTTGTCCCCACCAATGGGATGGAACGTTTTGTTTTACTCTCTACCTTTTTCAAAGGAAAAGGAAAAAAGGGATAGCTTAAAAATGTCCCTATATAGGATAGCAAGGCTGAAAAGCCTTTTAAACAACTAATGTGGGACTGCATAGAACAAAACCACGCTAACAAATATCTACCTTGAAATGGAATCATATTTTGTGGTATTTTCATTAATAGCATTTTTATAAAAATAAAAAAGGTATTAGATTTATAATAGTTTTTAGTTAAAAAAAATAACTTTCTAAAGCAGTATTGCTAAAATAAAATGACCAACCACCAAAAGTATCACTCAATTTCCTATATTTTTGTGAAATAATATCTTCATGGGATCTTAAATAGTAGTACGTATTTACATCTTATATATTACGCTAAGAAAATTAGATAGATGATCAATTCTTTTAAATTAGTTTAAAAAGATGTCTATATTTCAAAAATTATAGCTAAATATTCATTTTTTAAAAATTTCAGTTGTGACTTGTGAAATATATTGTATTTACATTTTTATTATTAAATGAGTTTGACATTTAACTATAAACTTTTGAATTTGGTCATATACTGAGTTTTGTGCCAAAAAATAATCAAATAACTACTCACCCTATCTTATATCATAGCCAAAATTCAAATAGAAAAGTGAACACAATGTACCATGTGATATTTAAGCCTCAAAATGGGATTTGGATGGACTTAGACTTGAGCTCAAATGATATTACGAGACCCTTTTAATGATGATTTCTTTTCTTTTTTTAAAAAATAAAGATTAGTCATTTATATTATGACCAATTACAATAAAAAGAAAATTAAGTAGCTAATTACCATTTTTTTTAACATACACAATTTACTGCTAACACCAATTTTTTTATACTACATTACTGACTATTTTTAGCAGCTTAACTTACCTTTTAGAATTATTTGGGATGGGAAATTAAAGATAAATTAGATTTTTTTCTAAGAAAAAGTGATATAAATTAGAACCAAAATATTAATGTTAAAAAGTATTAAGTGGGTCTAAAAAGTGGTATTGGTCTAATTTTTACTATAAAAATGTCTAATTTCAAAAACTTTATCATGAGTGGTCCTAAAATATCATATATACCCAAATTTGTCATGCTCTCGTCCATTTCACCTCAAACTTTCGTGTCTCCCACTCAAACTCAAAAAACTATATCATTACCACCTGTTAGACTAACTGTTTTGGAATGTCCATTTTCTCACTTTTTATTTTCAAATTTCTTTTCTTTGTCCCTACTCAAATGAATTCCAAATAAGAAATTTAGATACTGAGAATGGTAGCTAATAACATAAAAAAAAAAAAAAAAAAAACTATTGTTAACTTTGTTTTGTGCATCTTAAAGTGTGGTATTTGACTACTTAACCCCTCAAATACCCATATTGCATTTAGTCTAAAAAATTAAGATTAGTTTACTTATTGGACCCAACTAATTACTTATAACAACCAGTTTCTCAGCTCTTGTCTGTACTACTTTTCTTTAAAACAAAAAATTCTTCTGTAGTTGTTTATCCCCCACTCAAATCAAATCTAAAGAAGAAAGTTAGCTAGTTTTAGTTAACAAAGAATAAAAGTTATTGGCATATTTGATTTATGTATCTTAAAAAATTGTACGTGGCTACTTAACCTCATTTACCCATAATATGTAGGGATTCAAGACCATATGTTTAAGACATGTCATAGCTTTTAAGAATAACACTTCCTACGACTGATAGTGGTGGTACACTGGGAAAGGCGCTTATCAGGAACATTCGCTTCTATCAGATCTAGAATCTGAATATACGAAGGTGTGTGAGATCAGGTTTGGTACTCTTGAAATAGTTATTAATTTGTGAATTTATGTGTTATTTTAAGAATGTACTCTCTAATGAGTGGACCTTATGAGTAGCCATCTTTGTCTTACTAGCCGGCAAAAGTGTGGGAACATGACCGTTGTCGTTCCACATGTGATCCTAGAAATTATCGATCGAATCTAAATAGTTACCGCGTCAAAAATTAGGTGAAGAGTGTGAGAATACTACTGATCCTCCTTTCCTTTTCAAAAGAAAAAAAAAATAACAATTCCTAAATCAATTATTTGTCAAGTAGCAGTTGAATTTAATGTTAAAAATAGGTTTCAATCGCAATTATCCTTCACAATATATATAAACAAAAAGTGAATCTATAAATCATGGGAAGAGAAGGGCAATTATTTTATTTTATTTTATTTTGACAGGGAGAAGGGAATTATTGGATGTTCAGTAATTAAACATTGTATAAATCTTAAGGGGATTTATTCGCACCCAGACATAAATGCAACCCTTCTTTGTCAAATTATTTTTTAAAGTACAATTTACCTATGTATGTTAAATCATGAAATAGAACTTGACTCAAAGCATCCCTTTTCACGATTTTGTTTTTTAAAAACGCTAAAAACACTAAAATAAGAACCTGCACAAAAATAGTAGAGTAATTTTTTTTCCTAAATCGAATGAAGAATAACTTTTTATTAATTTTTGGAGGCATATTAGGAACAAAAAATTAAAATAGGAAGAAAGAAAAAGATAAGCTTTTAAAGTACGGAAATTAAAGAAGAAAAATAAATATATATTAAAATAAAACAATACAGTAAAACATCGTGCCTATCTCCCCAACACCCACAAAATACTACGTCAAAAATAAAATGTCAGTGAATAATAATAGTACGATCACATATATTTGAATGATCCTGGGCATTCCTTCAATACACAGTACAGAAACAAAAAGAAAAAATAAAAAAGAAATCTCTTCAAGTCAGGAAAAAAAAAAAAGAAATGAAATAAAGAGAAGTTTGAGATGAAGAAATATTTGATTTAGTAATTCGACAATTAATTAATGGGAGAGATTGAGGAAAGGAAGAGAGTTTAGGGGAAAAAAAAAAAAAAAAAAAGGAGCAAGCTTGAAGATTGTATTAAAGAAAATGAGTGTAATGAATATTTTTAATTAATCTAGTAATTTACATATTATTTTATTCAACTTGGTCTTTTTATTATTAAGAGTTGTTGGTGCCTTTAAGCTACTTTAGGGTACAAACATAGCTCTAAATCTTAAATAATAAAATATAGAGTTTTATTGGGTTTTACCGTTGAAAAATGAAAAGAATTACACATATACAGCACACGATTGGCATTTTTGAAAAAGCAAAGAGTCAAATGTGCGGTGGTACTATTGTAAATAAAATCATCCTTTTAACCGACAGTGTTATACATGAAAAGGTACGATAAACTATTGAAAATGATTGGCTGTTCCTGGCACTTCTTTTATTTTTGTTAGGTTCGATTCCTAGCATGCTATTTTTTGTTCTTTCTTTTTTCTTTTTTTTTTTTAATTTCATGTTTTGTTTCACTTTTCGCTTCTTTCAATTTTTTACTCCTTTTTAATTTTTTTATTCATTGAACCATATTCTTTCTCTAATTCTTATTCTTATATCCCTTTTAACTTTTCTATTTTTCTATATATCTTTTAAAATTCCCCTATCTTTAATTTTTATCTTTTTTATTTTTTTCAGAAGAAAAGAAAAACTAGTTCTTTTTTTTTTTCTTCTTATGGATAGGAGGAATTATTTTTTTCCCCCTTTCATTCAATAAGTTCTTAATTACTCTAATTACCAATAAGTAACTAATATGATAACAACTTACTAATCTAATTATTGTTAACTCATTTCTCTGGTTTTGGTTTTCTTTTAACTAATTCGGTTACTGCTAAATAATTTAATTATTGGTTTCTCTTATTATTAGTTACAAGTTACAAATCAATTTATTTGCTATTTAAGATTTTGTTTTCTCTGGTTATTAGTTACTAAATAGTTATTGGTTTCAAACTAGTGGGTAGTTATAAAGATCAATGGTCACTTATTAACTAACCAAAAACTAATTTGATTACCAATCAAAAGTTAATGCGATTATAAGTAACCTATCTATTTTCAAGTCACCATCTAATACTAGTTTTAATACAAGACTAAACTAGACACTAGTTTCAATACAAGACAAATCTAGTTACTAATTATTAGTTACTAGTTTCTATTTACAAAACTAGTTCCCAATAATTGATCTGTTTATCAAATACCAATCTAGTTAGTGGTTTCCAAACAAGTGGCAACTTGCGAGAGAAATAATTGGTCTCATGTTACTAGTAACACATAACCAATTAATTGCTAGTTTTTAGTTATTTGTCTCGTCACTTTAAAAACTTTACAATTATAGTAATGTTACTTTAAAGTTAAGGTGAAAATAAGCCAAAATAAATAAACTTCGTACCTCGTTACTATAATCAAATCTAGGTACCTCATTAATCAGGTCTTTTTTTTTTTTTTTCTAGTTATCAGATACAAGATTGAACTTGTAATCAATCTGATTACTGATTGAAAGGTTGAATTTGTAACTAATCTAGTTACCAGCTATTGGTCATAGGTTACTAGTAACTACCAATCTAGTTACTAGTTACTAGTTGAAAGGCTAAATTTGTAATCAATCTAGTTACCAGTTATTGGTTATAGATTATTGATTACTACCAATCTAGATACCTTATTAATCATATAGTCGGTAACTAATCTAATTATTACCAGACTGGTGGTTGGTAGCTAATTACTCTGATTACTAATAATTAAATCAGTTACTAATTACTCTAGTCATCTTTGTCCTTATTATTGCCAAATTAATTATTGCCTTCTCTCTAATTTTTTGTTTCTATGACTACTAGAGTAGTCATTAATACCCAACTAGTTACTAGTTTCTAAGGTTATCAGTGTGGTCATTACTGCTTAATTGTGAACCATTTATGGTTTCTTTAATTTACTAGTATTACTAATTTGGTTAATAGTTTCTAGTTATTGGTTTCTTTGATTACTAGTTACTAATTATACTAATTTAGTTACAAGTTTCTCTGATTAATAGTTACTAATCATACTAATTTAGTTAATAGTTTCTAATTACTGATTACTAATTATACTAGTTTAGTTATTAGTTTTTAATTATCGGTTTTTCTGATTACTGGTTACTAATCATATTAATTTAGTTATTGGTTACTGGTTACATGATATTTAGTTACTAATTTCCATATTGGTTTTCTACAAAAATAGTGCTCAATAATATATGAAAACACAAGATTGGATACTATGTGTTAATAAGCTAGTGCAACTCACAAAAAAAAAAAAAAAAAAAANAAAAAAAAATTAGCATCTAACCATGATCCAAAAAAAATGGTTTCTAAAATACCATAACAAATCATTTCAAAAAAACAAATAAATAAATAAATAAAACATTATAACAAATTAAATGCACTATTTGATGACAAATATATTAATCTATAAAATCCAAACAAAGGAACAGGATCAAAATCCAAACAAAGGAACAGGAATCCAAATTATACTTATTATGTCATAAACAAAAATGGCTAAACCCATCAAAATGCTAGCAAATGAAAAAAAAAAATATCTAAAATTAAATGGAACATTTGAGATCCTTTTATAAGTCACATAACCCAAATTGTTACGAGTCTTCTATGGCTACTCTATCGAAAGTTCTACAGTCTGATAGCTATTTATAATCTGATCTTAAAGGGCTGATCCTATAAAAAGAAAACAAACACCTACTTTAGTAAAACACTTTTTTCATTGAAAGAAAAATGATGGGCTGTAAAACTAGCTATCATTTAATTGTTATCTGTCATTTTTATTGCAACTACATCTTCTCTCTCAAAGTTAACGTTGGACCTAGTTTATGCAAAGTCATTACATAAAAAGAGAACGCTTTTACAAGCTGTGATAATGAAAGTTGGACCATTACTTCAGACTATCTCTTGGCTAGACTTCTTCTTCAATAGAAACACCCATTACCACCCCTTGAGTATTTTGAGATCCCACTAGTGACGATTTCTTTATTAAGACCATCGCTACACAATCCACGAGTCAACACATAAACACAAAGGGAAAGGCAGATTTCGGAAATAAGGAAAGAATTTGACCTACATAACAAATTAATTAGAACTAACTTCTGTATTATCAGTCATGCAATGAACCTTATATGCCAAAAATTGTTATAAAAAGTTAAATTAAAAAAGTCATCAAATCTCTTGACATATTATGATCATGCTTGAAAGAAAAAAACTCTATTTGAGTCATATGCAAAAATTAAGAGTAAGAAACTTGGGAACTCGTAGCACATTTAGAAGAATATTTTAGGCAAAAAAAAAAAAAAGAGAAAGCCTCGTCAATAACTCTCAAACTCCAAATGTTAGCATAGATTAATGTTTCTAATTTTTCTTTCCCACTGAACTCTATTATCACATCTTCTTTAAAAAAAAATTTATAAATCATTTTTAATTTTTTTCCCTTTTTTGTTTTATCTTTTTCTTTCCATTTTTAAATTTTTTTTTATTTAAAACAAAAATAGTAACTCTTTTTTTCTCCTTCCTATTCAATTTAGTTTCTCATTACAATTTATTGTTCGACAAAAATCCGTGTGGGTAAGATATTGAAGCTATAAAGAATCGGTAATGATTTCAGGACGAGCGATGGGAAAATGGTATTTTTCTGAGAAACACCATACAAAAATACACATAAAAAGAAGGTATCGTATATTTGTTACATTTTATTAAAACGCCATGTTCTCCTAATTTTCTCTAAAATATACCGCTAAAGGTAAAAGTTGAAGTCAAGCAGGTACCTCCCATCCTAATTTCCTCTATTGTTTAATGAGTCGGGAAATTTCATACATAAAAACTGTAAAGAAAAGCATTATTTTTATAATATTTTCTTCTGAAGAAATGGTTGAATAAGTATTTGCCTATTTTTGGCCTAAAAATCAAAAAGTATCCTTAATTTAAAAATTATAGCTAAATGATCTGATTTGATACTCGCTGAAAATAAATAACAAAATAGCCTTTATTAAAATCCATATTTTTTCATAAATTAATGTCCATTTTCTAATTATTTTTTAATATTTGTGAGTTCATAAAATTGCAGAAAATGACCTGTGCAACTATGAACAGGAGATCACCATTAAGTGATACATTTTTTCTCCTCTTGGTATATACATTTATGTATTTCGTTTATTTCTTTATATACCACTTGTTGTGTATTATTCTTATCAAAACCCACAATTTCTTGTAAACTAATGTTCATTTGTTAATTAAGAGGGTTTTAAATAATTTTTGAATATCTATGAATTCGTGGAATTATATAAAATGAACTTTACCTCCATTAACCATAAATCACCATTGAATAGCAATCTATTTTTCCTCTTGGCATATCCATGTATATACTTTGAATATTTTCATATCTACCACTAATATAGTACACCAGGGAAGTAAATGTACTAAAGTTATTAACGAATCTAATATGACTAAGAATATATTACCAAACTTATTGACTCAATTTACAACATATATATATGTATATATTCCATAAAAAAACTGATCAAATATACCAATTTTTGTAAAAAGATAAACTACAATTGAAAACACATCTATCAAAAAATCAAAATTACAACAGAATATATATATATATATATATATGAAAATATTCTAAGTAAACAATGTGATATACCAAGATAAAAAATGAATGTACTAATTAAACGAGAGATTCCCATTAATAGCCATAAAGAAAACTATAAAAAGGGCAAAAAAGGAAACTAAAACCCTTAACTAATAAATGAACATTTACATATGAAAAAAGAGTTATTAAGCTATAAATTAATAAATAGTTATTTCTTAATAGTAGTTTAAAATGGGCTATATAAAACACATTTCTTGAGTCAAAAACTCAATAAATAACCTATCCTCACAATTTATAATAAAATAGTCCACCAAATTTCTTATTGAAAACTTATGTTGGGAATACCCTTACATGAAATATGGACAAAATTTTCTCTCAAAAACTATCTCTTTTTATCTTCCTCACTTTCTCCTCCTACATTGTTGCCAGGCAGCGACTTCCAAAATGCATGAATATCGATTTCGCACATATCAACGTTTTTATCCAGAGCTTCGATACCAGAGCTATTGGAATTAGTGGGAAAAGCTCATAAAAACAGTTATTTTTATGTAAATATTTTCAAATTAATGACATAAAAGTGTTATTCAGTTAATAATTTGTACATAATATTATTTAAATAAAGGTCTATTTAGTTATTTTAATATGTATCTATATGATCACGATGTAGATTTATAAAAGATATAGATACAAGTTATTTACAATTAATTAGTAGTAGTTCGCAATAATATAAATAAGCTTAGACAGTTTATTTATGTTGTAGTTAACTTTAGAATAGTTTGATTTGTCTTAGTCTACTTAAGTCAACTGGTGTAATGGAACTTACACTAAACTAGATTATAAATGAAATTCTATTGATAATGTCAATAGAAAAGAATTTCATAGGTAATTATTAGCTTTAATCTATATCTTGAGTTAGCTAAGATTGTATATTCACTAGTATGACTTTCTTTGAACTGCAAATGAGTGAAATCAATTAGTCCAATATTTTCTGTTGTTTGGTAAAAAATATTTGTGGAATTACATAATTGTAATTAATAATATAGAATCTAGTGAAATAACATCTCTTGATAGATTTTGGTACTTAATTATAAGTCTTAGGCCTAAGCGTATCAATACTAATTTAGTCAAAAAGATGTTGACTAATGATCACTAGAGAAATAAGTAAGAACCAAGAAACATATGCTTGTATTTTTATGATGTTATATAAAGGGGTATTAGCAAAGAATCATTGCAGCATTAGACATTACTCTGATATGTAGCATAAACAATTGGAATGTAATTTTAGTCATTTAGTAGAATATACCTAAAATTAAATAATTGGCAAGCCCGTTTAATTATTTAGGAGCCAACTATATATATTTCATAAGATTCTTGGGCTAATTTGTGTCAATAGTCATTCTGTTACTGGACTGGATCTATTATATGCTAATTGAACAAAATAGAGTTGGACTACATTGAAGCCTAAATGCCTGGCCCAATTACTAGGCTTGGCATATGGTATAATCAGTGGGAGAGAATTAGCTCTAGTTTTAGCAAATTCTAGATAAAATTGACAAGCTTAATCACAAAGTTATCAATCTTTTTCATATGGTAATTTCTATATAAAGGTTGTTCGTGATTCCCATTAATTGATCTGGTTCAATGAACCCGTACATAATTAGATTCTAATTATAGTTAATTGAATGTTAATAAGTTAAAGAATAAATGTGGGGAAGATGCATGGAAATAACTAACGGATAATGGAGAAAACTGTTATTACCTATTACCCTTTGATAATGATAAAATAAGAAAAAAAAATTAAGATAAAAATACTATTTTTTTAATTGATAAAAATTAAATACAATAATATACGAAATAATTTTCAAACTCTAAAATTCAAATATATATACATATATTTATAAGTACATATAACTTTCTAAAATCATTGTTTAACAAAATATTTACGAATAGAAGTAGTGTAAAATAAAATTAATATGTATGTATAAAATTTTTTTATGTGAATATATACATATATATATATATATATATAGGGTTGGTATGGTGCGGATTATATTAACACCATCCACACGCTATACCTGTATATTAATGGTACGATTATTCCTCATCTCGACCATTTTCTCTGCTTGAGCAATTCCCCCTCCCCCCTCTCTCTGTTCGGATTTGATAACCATAGATGCCTGTAACCTTGGGTTATATTTCCATATCTAATTATAACGAAGTTCTTATTAGGATTATGCCCCAAAAATATTTACTATTTATAGATATTTATTAAATATTTTGGATATTTAATAAAAGGATATTTCATACATAGTATTTGTGAGAATATTTTGATTATTAGTACAATAGTAAATATCAAAAGATTCAGTGATTTATTTATTAGAAAAATATTTTAATAAAGTTGTTTATCAAAGTTAAGACATGTTTTCTCTAATTAAATCAAATAAAATTATTCACAATTAGTAAGAGAAGCTGGACATTTTTCTTAGATCGTGTTACAAGACTTTGTGCATTTATAATATGTCTTAATCTATATTGATGTGACCATGTATAAAAAATCTTGATGTATAAACATTGAACAAGGACCGTGTGAAATATGTGTTCTTGTAATAAGTATTATTGATAAAAGTATATTCTTACAAACTTGATAATTAATGCATATCTTTTTTAATCCTAAAATAAATAATGAACTTATA
Source organism: Parasponia andersonii (assembly GCA_002914805.1). Classification (NCBI taxonomy): domain Eukaryota; kingdom Viridiplantae; phylum Streptophyta; class Magnoliopsida; order Rosales; family Cannabaceae; genus Trema; species Trema andersonii. Next base: position 131,448 of record JXTB01000282.1, on the reverse strand, counting down.
TTTGTAACTTATATTATTTGCGATATTAGAAGGTACATATCAAGAAATTGACGATCTAGACCTTAGCATTTTGGTAACGCATTATTACGGGCATTGGGAACATATGCTTATAGATATATAATTCACAACTCTATTATATAGAGAAGTGAATAGTACCTTGAGGAGCTATTCGAATTTGGATGATTTAAACTTTAACTAAGTAATTAATAGAGTTAGATATTTTATTAACTGATGACTTTCTGTAAGTCTGGTCATCTATTAGATATAGTTTTGTATCAATGAATTGAAAGATATAATTAGAAGGACAAAACAGTAACTTTACCTAGCTCTAATTATTAATATTCATGTGGGGATACACATTCAAACTAATAGACATAATTTTAATTATAAGGTATCTTGTGATATTTATTTAATTTAATAGTGCAATTTGGACCTAATAAGTTCATAACTAGTAATACAAACTCACTTGTATTAAGAATTAATTAGGATTGGGCATTTGTCTATTGAATCTTGAATTAAATAGGTCTATTTGAGTCCTAAATCTATACCAATATCTTGGAATACCTGAGATTAACTAAATTATGTTCAAACAGTTTTCAAGGCAATTACATAAAAGAGGAAGCAGGCTGAAAAGACAATGAGCCTTTAGAGCCCATTGTCATACCCCTTATGACATGATGATTTTCGTCCAACCATTGCCCGTTAAGGCGGACCAAAGTTTGCTTAAGGGAGAAGCTTATAAAAGGCTCCCCCTTCTTTTGTGTGTTATGTTTAGTACTGTTGAAACATTAATTTGGTGATTGTTTTAGAAAATTAAGAAAAAAGTGAGAGAGAGAAATTATCATGGTCACTATTGGAGTTCTTGAATTCTTACTTTGAAGTTGATTAAGATCAAAATGCCCATGCACCTCTGCAATTTCAAACTTGGTATATGAGAATGAAGACACATTAGTTAAGGTGTTATCCTATTGTATGTATTTAGACTATAACAAATATCCTAAAAGATTTTTATAGAAAATTATAATCCAGAAAAATTCATGTTTAATTTTTTTTTACGTTTTTCATCAATTATAACCAATAGTTCTATTAATTTTTCCAGAAAAATAAGATTCATGAGGATAAATGAACAATTTATATTCCGTTTTTTGATTTCTTCGCGAATCAATAGGTAGTTTCTAACTTGAGTTTTTTCATGTGTAGTATATAGAAACAACACTTTTGTATGACTATACACAATGATAGTTTGAAAGATCTAGTGGGATTACAATCATTCTCTAGGTCATATCAGATCTGCAATAGGTATGTCTCAATCATATATCTAATATATTATTACGAGATTAAAATACTTCTAGTTGTTTATTTTACGGTGCTTTGAATCTTTAAAATACTATTGGTGGAATTTTTTATGAAAATTAAAATTTTAAAACACCACCGACTGGAATTTTTTTTTAGTCTTTCCAATAGGAGCCTCATTGTCATTGAGTTTGGTGACAGATTTGCCTTTGGTCACATGACTTTTACTGTTCTTTAGTGGACTGTAAAACTCATCTTCGAATTGGTAGTTGCTTTCTTCTTTTTCTTCTTCAGGTTCAAAATCATAATGCATCAATTCTGGTTTTGGTTCTAAGGTGGGTTTGGATTTTGTGGGTAGGCTGGGCTTGGGCTTAGTGAATGGGCTAAAGTCGGCATGTGAGATGTAATGGGTAGTGAGTATATGATAGATATATTTTTGGTGTTGGTATATCTATTTTTGAGCTTGGTATATATGTTTACGTAAGTACTGGTCTTTTTGAGAATCTAGGTATTCGGTATACATGTAACATGTCTTGATACATATGTTTCTAAGCACGATGTATAACCGTTGATATACCAAGTAACAAAATTGATGTTCTATGAACACAAATTTATATACCAATTATCAGAGCAATTTCAACTAAAAAAATGAAAACAAATTAATGGCAAGGCATATTAAAGTTCTAAATTATATATGAACACTACTCAAATGAACAAATAAAAAGCAACTTAAATATATGAAAAATAAAGTTCTTTCTCATAGGATTCTTTCTAAAATGCAAATAGATTCTAAATAAAAACTAATCAACCTTGCTCAAGGGGATAGAAAGAAAGACAGAGACCAAGCGAGCATAGAAATCCAACGATGACAAAGATTGAACGAAGGCAAAAATCGAACTTGGATGGTTGGAAATAATGAGGGAAGGTATAAAGCTCAAATGACCTTGAAAGAGATGATATAGATCGAGCTTGGATTGTCTGTAACAATGGCAGAGCTTAGATGGTTGGGAATAATGGTGGAAACTATGGGGTTGAGCTCTTTCAACCTTGAGAGAGATAACTCTGTCATAAAGAAAAGGTATAATTAAGTTAATTTGTAAAATGATTATTTATTATATAAAAAAAAAGGATAATATTATTTTGTTTAGTTTGTAAATTTTGTTTTAATTATTATATCTTTATATTTAAAATTTATTATAAATTTATAATATGATATTAATTTAGAATAATTAATTTATTAAAGTGATTTGATAAATTTATTTTTGAATTAATTTTTATTTAGTTTATTTAATTAAATGACTCGCCTAATTTCGTCTGGTCCGTAAGAACAGACAAAAAGCCCATTTACAGATAAATCAGGCCATACATTATCGTCCTTTAAAATGACAGAATTGACCTCATTGTTAATTATATTCTCAACCAAGTCTTTTTTCATTCATTCACAGAGCTCCAGACTTCAAACGAAGACGACGGGAAAATAGTTTAAGAATGCCTTCAACTAGAAAGCTCCCATATTAAGGAACCAAATTATGAATGTAATGTAAGCTCTCTCTCTCTCTCTCGTCCTTTTTTCTTTTTCGATTTGTATTTTTCTATATTTATGAAGCCAATAAGAGAAAATCTGGGATTTTTACGAAGCTTTTCAAGATTCTTTCTTTACATTTTCTTGATTTTTTGACTAGTCATGTAGAACTCGATTAGGGTGTCATTAATTTCCCAAGCATTTTTTTTAATTCATATTTTGTTTTTCCCGATAATGAAAAGCCACTTTTCCAGGAAGCACTTTGAAGAGGGTGACTTTGGACAAAGAAAAAAAGATGGGTTTACGTTAAGTACAGAAGATGATGGTGAGGATGAGACTGATTGTTTAGCAGAGACATTCAATTGCATTAGCCTTCACAGGCGAGACCCTACTAAACAAGGTAAAACCCAGAAATGTTATGCCTTTTTCTGTTGAAAATACGATTAAAAAATGTTGAAATAACGAAGATAGTGTATATGCTAGATTGACAACTGAGTAGTTTTTCGGTTTTCCCTCCTTTGTTTGGATGATAAGAAAATTGTATGTGGTTTTTCTGTTATATTTCGAGATCATAATGTCATTTCGGTATCGTTATTAAAAACCCAGTTGCAAGAGTTACATAACTAGCAAATTCTGGTAAAAGTTGGACAATTGTGACCATAACTAAAAGTTCAGTACTTTTGCAGCTATGTACTATTTACTTTAATTTGTACTAAACTAGGGGTTGCTTACTTGTGAGTCTGTGACATTGGTGGGGACGAAAGTTTTTGTCAAAGAGCCCAACTGGCTAATCACACCTAGTGGCTGAAAAATAGCCTTATATGGCATTTAATCAGATTCACATACAAATTCTTGTGTATGTGTATGTTTATGTTTGTGTTTATGTATGTATTTTTCTTTGCATATATGCAAGCAATGCATGTATATATATAGAGTTTGGTCCATCTGCTGACACTTATGTGACTACCAAGTGAAGAGGTCTCTTTGGAGAAGTATGGGCGGTGGAGGCAAGAGCAAAAGAATAGAGCTGCAAAACTAGAGAAGCAGCTAAAGGCAAGGTGGGAACTTGAGGAGCTAATCGAAGAGCAACTTAACAGCTTCCATGCCCACTACAACCGATCCATGGTCCCGAACCAACTCAAGGACATCCCTCAACTCCTCATGCCCAAATGGGCTCCAACATATGAGCTGGCTGCTATGTCTTGGCTTGGAGATTGGCGGCCCTCTGCCATTTTAGACCTTGTACTTATCCTGGTCCGATCATTACCATCGTCATTGCCATCCTACACTTCTGATTCTCCTGGTGCCGAACAGCTCTTGTCACAGTTTATTCATGAGATTCGCATTGAAGAGACAATAATTGATGAGGAGATGGCTGAGATTCAAGCCACATGTATCCTCCACCTTCCATTTGGCCCCATGAACATTAAACCAGGTGGAACCGGAGGTGCCTTGGCTTGTGTTCAATCTGTGTTCAAGAACATTGAACGGGTGATCACCAAAGCCCAAGAACTCAGGTTTACTTCTCTCTGATCTGAAACTGAGATCATGACTATATACTTAACAGGACAAACTATAGACTGTTTTGCTTGTTTTCTTTGATTTAGTTTCTTGTCAAAAGTAAAAGGGAACAGAGAAAACCATGCATTTCCTGAAAGTATAAGCATAACTTAAACTAGTAATCTTTTTCATTATGGAATAGGTTCAAGGCATTAGAATTGGTCTTAAAGAAGGTGTTGAGCCACATTGATGCAGCTGAGTTCTTAGTAGCTTTTCAGGAAATTCAAGATTCGATTCACCAGTTTGCAGTGAACCATAGGCGAAAAAGGGGTCCAGTCTCGGTGCCTTTCAAGGCCTTGGGGTCCACTTAAGAGCAAAAGTCATACTAAGATTACTATATCATAGAATCAGAATCTTGTCAATAAAAGAAGAAACGATAAACTCTTTTCCAAGTTTTGTAACTTTTGCACTCGGTGTTTTGTTCATCGTTTCATGTAATATATTGTCTAGTGGAACAACATTGTGTTGTCCAAATGGTTATGTGAAAGGTACTTGTAACACATTTATGCTGTCTTTCCTTGAAAGAAATCTCTTCGTAGGAGTCGTAATGAGAGCCGTGGAGCTGAATTTTGAGATGTAAACATGTTTGATTTTGCAAAGGCCAGATTTGCATTTGGTGAATATGATATATAGTGTTGTAAATGAGGTGAGAAGCAGCTCATTATGATGGATTTCTTTGTTTATTATTTTGTTTTGAAAGGTTCTGAAATTCCCTTGAGGGGCCAAGCTGAAATCTAGTTCATAGAAAATGTTGATTGGACCAAGGTTAGTGTTATTATCAATATGTTGAGTTTATTCCATATATCTAGAAATCGTAATTTTATTTCAAATATTTCGACTAGGATTTTGTCATATGAAAACACATTTTTTGTAAGAATCTATATTTTTAAAAATTGATTATGTTTTTGTTCTTCCAAAGAGTTGGACTTTGATTAGTTATATATGAATGTATATTATTATTAGCAGTACAGTATTAAAGCCAATATATACAATATTTACCATTAATTAATTAATTAATTTTTTTAAAAGCAGTTACCATTAATTTATTCATTTCCTCTATTTGCTTCTCATATTCTCATCATGTGAAAAGATTTAAAATTATTTCATTAACTAAACCAAATTGGGTTATATATAGAAAAAAAAAAAAACAAAAGCTTCCGTTACAAAATGAATTTGTAGATAGAGATGTAATGGATATATTTTTACAATTGGGCATATATTGTCAAGATTGTGCAACTATTGTTATTATTATTGTAAATAAACTGACTCTTGATAATAGCTCTTTTTAAAAGATTCATCAAATTTGAATGAGAGAAATTGTGTTGTTTTGGATTTGAATGCACTTTATATTTATCAACTGTCAATCAAGTGCACAATTTTTATTTTTTATTTTTTAACTTGATAAGTGATTACAATAATTTCATCGTTTTACTTATTTGTAATTTGTAATTTTTGTATTGGAATTGATTATTCGAATGAATAAATATTTTTGTCTAAAGGAAAAAAATAGATGGACTACTAATATTGCTAAGAATAATGCCAGGTATTTTAAAATTTTTACCAAAACTTTAATACCAGTACATGTATTCAATTAGTGCATATAATTATTTTATTTATAATAAGTTTTAATATATTAATTAAATAGTGAATAGTATTAATAATTTAGTATCCATTTTAGTATCCCTGTCGTTATCCTAAATTGAAAATAGTGAAAAAGATTAATTTTAAAAGGCAAATAAATCCATTGATAGAGAGAGCCATTGATAGATGTAGAGACTCTATTTCTATTATTTTCTTATTTATTTATTTAAGTTTTGTATCTCATCGTTTCCGACAATAGTTGCTTGTGGAAACTGACGTGGTGGTTTTGACCTCGAGAGAAATTTTCTACGTGCTTACAAGCGCGTGGGATACACTGTCATGATCCACCGTCTCCCCCACCACCACTCAAAATCAAGTATAAAAGCCCAATAAACCACCATTGTCTTCCAAACACAGACACCCCCCAACGCTTCCAAAAAAAAAAAAAAGAAAAGAAAAAAACAGAAAAAAAAAAAGAAAAAGAAAGGCTAATTCGAAACCTAACCCCAAAGAAAACCCTAAACTCTGAACCAAACCCTTATCGTCTTCCTAAACCCCCTAACCCTAATTCTTTCTATCTGGTTGATCGGATTATCGGATCGGTGGTCTGGAGATTGGGATTGGAAGGAGTAGTAAGAGCTTTCAAGTTTGAAAGATGTCTGCAGCTGTGTGCGGAAGCAAGAGATCTTTCTTCGAAGATCTTCCACCATCGCCTCCTCTCACCAAGAGGCTTCGTTGTTCTTCTTCAACCTCTCCCATTCGCTTCTCCGCCCCTTCTCACCTTGATCAGCTCCGGGACGTCTTCCCTGACATGGACCTCCAGGTACCCTTTCTGTTTAATATGGATTATCGTTTTGGATTGACTTGGTTTCGGACGTGAATCTGTTCGGATGCTGAGAAATCTGATGGAAAGATGACAGTTTAAGATCTTTTGAACTTGATAATTTTTATTATTTTTCGCTGAAAATGGAACAAGAAGGATGAGTTTTCAATTCTGAATTTCAATATTTTGGAATCATCGGTATTCCATTTAGAAAATTAGGGCTTCGTTGCCATGGCAAAGCGTAGGAAGTTTCGGCCAGGTATTTTCAGATCTTCATTTTTGGTTGAGGGCATTCCCCCCCTCCCTTTTTTGTTGTTTTGTTGATTTTTTTTTTTGTGTGTGGGTATACCACTGTTTGATAATTAGGATGAGGCATCCATTATGGTTTGTCTTTCGGGTGGTTTATAGTCCTCTGGTTTATTAGCATAAAAACTGGATTTTCAGTTGATCTTATTGTTGGTAGAGACTCATCATTTGACAATTCACCATTCAGCTGCTTGAGAGAGCCTTGGAAGAGTGTGGCAATGATTTAGATGCTGCCATCAAGAGCTTGAATGATCTCCGGCTACGATCTGCGGAGGAAAATCTAGGCCCTGCTGGGGACTCAGATGCAACTGTGGAGAAAGGTACTAATCTTTTTTCGTGCTTTTGGGGGAGGGGGGTGGGGGTGAAGGTTGAGGGAGCTTGGTCCTTTGTTGCATTTCTTGTAAGCGGTGAAGTGTTTCCATTTGTCACATTGCTTGATTTGCCATATTCCAGTGCATATTCTCTTAAATGTCTGAACATTATATGTTTAGTGCAATGGTAATCCTGGCACTGTTCTTTTGGAATCCCTACTTCTGCTTTATTTATGGCGGTTGTTGTTTCAAGGGAAAGTATCTCTGACCTACACAAATTAGCAGGTGTTAATGATGGAGACGTTGCTGTCTCTGAAAATCCTTCGGCCCACCTTCCTGTGGATGGTGCAGAATGGGTTAACTTGTTTGTCAATGAAATGATGAATGCTACCAGTCCTGATGATGCGAGAGCCCGTGCTTCTAGGGTACTCGAGATTTTGGAGAAATCAATTAGTGCACGCGCGGGTGCTGAGGCTGCCCAATCTTTTCAAAAGGTGAATATCTTGTATGTAGACACAACCAGTTCTTATATAGGTGTTACAATTATTAGGATGCTCCTGTGGCTTAAAAAAAATAAAACTTATTTGGGTGTTTCTCTTCTGATCATATCTTCACGAAGGAAGATTTTGTAAGAGGTAGGTTTGTGATGTCGAGAAAAAACTTTCAGGTGATGTCCGCTGTTGAAAATCCTTGTATCAAAGCGTGGGATCCTTGTGAGGTCTCAATGGGACTTATACTACGTTATTTAGCTTGTAAGCATGATACTCGTTAATTTTAACCATGCATAATGATTGTTTCTTAAATGCAGGAAAATATGCTGTTGAAGGAGCAACTTGAAGGACTTCTAAGGGAGAATACCATTCTGAAACATGCTGTGGCTATCCAGCATGAACGCCAGAAGCAGTATGAGGACAAGAATCAAGAATTGCAGCAGTTGAAGCAGTTAGTGGCTCAATATCAGGAGCAGTTGAGAACGCTGGAGGTCAGTATCAAAACTTAAACTCTTAGGCCACGTGTACTAATCAGTTATCAAATGAATCCTAAATGGAATATGAGTAGAAGGTAATTAAGGGGAATAAGAAACAATGAGTTGGAGAGACTATGATTCCCTTTTATGTGTTTCTAATTGGTAAGAAAACACATGAAGGAGAAATACTTTCCTTTTCCTCATTTCCTTCCCCAAGTCTCTTATTCTACTCAACCATACTTGTCCTGTTATGGCAGTAGCCAAATAGTGAATGCTTTGGATGCCACATCAAATTGCTTTCTGTCGTTGAGCTAACATTGTGTGAAGTTTACGTTCCATAACTGGACATGTCAAGGAATGCAACTTATAATGCATTCAAACACAATATCTTACAAACTAGCATTTTCTCGAATATCAGATAGTGATACGTCTGATAAAGAAACTTATAGAAAAAGTCTGTTTTCAGTACATGTGTGTATAAGCTTGTCTCAGCCATACTAATTAATCCATTTCCTGCATGTGCTTCTGGTGGCAGGTGAACAACTATGCCTTGACAATGCATTTAAAGCAAGCTCAGCAAAGCAACTCCATTCCTGGACGCTTCCATCCTGATGTATTCTAATTGAGAGATTTGAGTTTTAGTGTCTGCATGACTAGAGCCAGCGGTGCATGCTGCCCTTTGTCAGCCCCTTTTCACATTATGTCTGTTAAGTGTGTAGCGAATGTAGATTGAGGCTGTCTGTCTATGCCTTTTAACCACATTCCCAGTTCCAAGGCCAAAGCTAGAAGGGCTCACCCCAGTGTGGAATGTTATAGTAATCCAGCAAGAACTGTCGACCCGTTTCAAAGTTGCATGAGTAGATTCTTCGTTCAAGTTATATTTGGTGAGATATGTTTCATCTATTATTTATACAAGTTGCAAGTGAGGATTTTACTAATACTAATAGAAATGAATTTAAATTTGGTGAATGTTGGAATTGGAGAATAGCCGAATCCCAAAGCTTTGCATCCTTCCAAAATGCTCGTATGAACTCAGATTTGACCACAGTTAATGAATATTCTCTTAATGTAGACACTACTACCTGGGCCGTTTGCGATTATTATTGTGATTATTTTTTTATTTTGGCCTTAATTGTGATAGATTTTGGTATGTGATCTGTGCCAGGAAACTCGGCAATATAAATTGGTGAACATTCCTTTTTTGAGATGGGTTTATGTAAAGGGCAAAGGCGTACAATTATTTTTTGCCTTAATGGCCTTTTGAAGATCGCTTTCAAAGAGTAATGAAAACGAACTTTGAATCACTTGTTCATCTGCCGTATTCCGGATTTTGTATTTCAGGCGTCCACCGGCACGGATCTTCCATGCCCTTGATTTAGTTTAAATTTCTACACAGGAGTTGATGATGATTGAAAAATCTTCTTCCTCTTTGTTCTTCTTTAGGAAAACGGAAAATGACGGTGGTTAACTATGCAAAAGAAATATGCCGTGATGGAGCTGACAACGCGATTTTTTAATTGCAGAGGATAAATGACTTAGGGCAAATGACTTTATTTTTTTTGATTTGAAGAGAAAAGGGTAGTTTATATAATATTGATAGCATCTACTTCAGTGAGAGAAGCTACACAACGAGGTAGATCCCTCGAAGAAACAACAACATGCTAGAAAATAAAGACATTTTTAGCTAATGTGTAGGCAACCAACCATGTTCCCCTCTCGAGGAATGTAGGTGCAAGTACCACTGCCAGACGCATAATATGCGATTGGTTATCACCTATTATAAGGCCCAAGCCTAATAAAAATTGGATAGAGGTTTGTTACTCATCACGGACATTAGGACTATCGGTGATTGTCATCAGCAAAGAATAAATGACTGACTTTAGGGCCTCCTCGAGAACAAGAGAAGCCAGTAAGAGAATCCCCGGATTCAACATCTGAAATCAAAAAACTATATCGGTTCTTGAATTAAGAGAAAATTCTCACTTTAGTTTCAAATTTTTGAATTTCATCGTACTAAGTATTATAAGTGTTTTATTTTAATATTTTTGATATGTATTTTGCTTGATTCTTAACATAATACGAGGTACATTTTGTAACCCTGTATAACTGATTTTAATAAAATGCATTTTGGTTAGTTGTAACAAATATTTTTCTTCAAATACAACCAATCAATTTTAAAATGTTTTAATTTATATTCTAATATCTTTAAACTAGCTTATAGAAATGAAATAAGTACAAAAAAGGAGCAAATGTGCCTCATGTACTTATTCAGTTAAAAATAAAACGAAATATGTTATAAAAAGAACTAAAATAAAACTTTTTCAACATTTTAAGGTCTAAAGTGAAAAAAAAAAACAAAAATTAAAGTTTAAAACTAAAGGAGACTTTCCTCCTGAATTAGGAGCCAACAGAATCACTTATCCAAGAGGGAAAAAAAAAAGGATAAAATTGAACATTACAAAGAATATATATATAAACTTTGTCTCGAGTGTGAACTAATCTTGGTTCATACATTAAGTGTTAATTTACAAAGATATACCATGACTAAAATATGTAATATATATATAGGTTGCCAATCCAATAGATATTTTTTTCTTTTACCTATGGGTAGGTATTTTTTTTTTAGCTGTTGGATCACTATTAGATGGTGATCCAATGGTTATAATGAAGTGTATAAAAAGACGTGCATCATTAATGCTCTTTCTCTCTTTTACTTTTTACAATAAAAAAAAATGTGCATGCTAAATTTTCATTGGCCAAATTGATACCTATGCATAAGAAAAAAAAAAAATACCTACTGGATTGGTGCCCTATATATATATATATATATTCATAAAAATCCGATCAGATATACCAACCTTATAAAAAAGCTATACCATAATTAAGAAAATATCTAACAAAATTCAAGATCACAATGAGGTATATATGAAATTATACTAGTGTTTGGTAGTATTTGGTTTGATAATATTGAATTGAATAGAAATATGAATGGGTATACAATAGAATTGGAATTAGCAAAAGAATGAAGAACTGAATCTAATTAATTTGTTTGGTTGAACATTAGAATTAATGTCTGACTCATGATTTTATGTTTGATATGTGTTGAAAAGGAATGGAATAATAACTATTTTACAAATATACCCCTAACTTTATACTTTAATTTATATTTTACAATAATATATATAAATAAATAAATAAAATTTCTGCTATATTATAGTAACGAAGTTGATTAGTATATTCAAATAAAAAAATAATTTAATATATTACACCGAAGTATTCAAGATAAATGAAATTTATAAATACATGTAATTATCTATATTTATGCTAAGATATACACTATTCTTAAAATAAAATAAAAAAAAAAAATTTCATACCTCTAGCTTTGTTGGTTTGAGTCAAAGATTATCTATGTTAGTCACTTTTTTTTTTTCTTTCAAAAAGATGTAATAATAGAGGTAGGAGAAAATACGATATAAGATTATTTAAAATCAGGGTAAGTAGCTTAGATATTTTAAAGGATAAATTTGGAAACTGACAAATTATTTAATTTGATGTTAGAATGAAATAACTATTCCATTGATTTACTTTGCGAATTAGAGTTCCATTTTGATGGAATAGCAATTCTAATGAAATAACTATTCCAATGACCAAACAATGGAATAAATTTCTATTGGAATTGAATTCAATTCCAATGATCATTTGATCCTATCAAATACTACCTAAGTAAAAAACTTAATATACCAATAGAAAAAATGAATGTACTAGTTAATATTGATTTCTAGTTAATAGCTGTAATGACAATAGAAAATGGCAAAAAAGAAACTAAAACCTTTAACTAACCAATGGACATTTATCTATAAAAAATGGTTATTATGTTATATACTAGCAAATATGGTTATTACTAATACCAATCTAAAAAAAATGAACGTATAATGTGAATTCTCCTCTTTTTTAGTGTAGACAACTTTTAATATGAGCTTAGTAAGTAAGTAATAAATAAATAAATAAAAATTAAGAGATATTTTTTAGAAATTAAAAGTATAGGATTACAAAATACTACCTAAGTAAAAAACTTGATATACTAATAGAAAAAATGAATGTACTAGTTAATATTGATTTCTAGTAAATGACAATAGAAAATGGCAAAAAAGAAACTAAAACCTTTAACTAACAAATGGACATTTATCTATAAAACATGGTTATTATGTTATATACTAGTAAATATGGTTATTACTAATACCAAACTAAAAAAAAATGAACGTACAACGTGAATTCTCCTCTTTTTTAGTGTAGACAATTTTTAATATAAGCTTAGTAAATAAGTAATAAATAAATAAATAAAAATTAAGAGATATTTTTTAGAAACTAAAAGTATAGGATTACAAAATACTACCTAAGTAAAAAACTTGATATACCAATAGAAAAAATGAATGTACTAGTTAATATTGATTTCTAGTAAATGACAATAAAAAATGGCAAAAAAGAAACTAAAACCTCTAACTAACCAATGGACATTTATCTATAAAACATGGTTATTATGTTATATACTAGTAAATATGGTTATTACTAATACCAATCTAAAAAAAATGAACGTACAACGTGAATTTTCCTCTTTTTTAGTGTAGACAACTTTTAATATAAGCTTAATAAGTAAGTAATAAATAAATAAATAAAAATTAAGAGATATTTTTAAGAAACTAAAAATATAAGATTACAATATCAAGAAAAAAAAATACTAAACAAAGCATTAATTTGGAATTATGGTCACAGACATAATCTAATTAGTAATTACAGTCCACTTCTAATGTTAAACTTTCGAATCCATACCCTTACGTGTGTGTGTATATATATATATATATATATATAAATTAGAAACAAGAAACATTAAATTTTAAGTCATAATGTGCTTAGTAAATTGTACCAAAATCAATATCTATAAATAAACTCTTTTGTTTGTAACATTATAAGATTGTAGGATAATTGTTGTTAAATTGACCTAACACTTAGGAAAAAATCGTACATGCATGCAAATTATTGAAAATACATGACAACATCATGAACGCAGTGGAAAAGTTAGTAGATTTAGGTTTTTAAAATTTTTACATGAAAATAGTTTTTCATAACCATAGAACATGTATATATCATATACATGATCATGTATAACATAAATTAAATCTCGATGCATAAACTCTAGAGATAAGATCAGTATTTACCTTTTGTAGCGTGTCCTTTTTGATTTCCTCATTGATGGTGATTAAATCCCCAATCTTGGATCTTCTTGTCTATGCTCGAACTCTTGATTGATGAGGTGAGTGAGCACCAAGTTGAATCCTTCATTAGAAAACGATCAAGAATGTTCCAAATGACCGAAATTAATAAAAATAAAAATTAAGTGTTCAACTAACAACTTAAAAGACTAAGAAAAGAAATGAAGATCATAAGCTCTCTTTTCATCATTTTCTTAACGGACTTCTCTCTCATCCTCCAGAAAGTCTCCATTTCTGCTTATGAAGGTAGAATTGATAGATTATCTATAAAGAAGATGACCCTTCTCTTCCTTCGGATAGCTAAGCAGAAAATATTTTTCTGAATTCTTATCAACTTCGTCTCTCTCTTTTTTGCATGGGTATACTTCGCAACTTTATACCTTTAGATGGTCTAAACTCTCTACATAGTCCATCCACATCTGAAAAGGTGTCAAAGTAACTTTATCTGATGGAGTAAAGTTGAGGATGTACGAAGCTGTCTTTAAAGCATAATCTTAATATCTTTTTGACAGCATTAACTCCTTATACATCAGCTCTATAATATGCTTGAGTCTGATGTTATACCTCTAGTAGCTCCTATACGACTATGCTCATAGATTGTCGCATATTTATAAGGAATAGCAATATTAGCTAGTGTTAGCCTCAGTAAGTCATGTAGAGAATCCATATCTCCGTGTTCAGTTTCAATCTTGAACTTTTTGACCTCGGTATCATGTTGCATCCATACTTTTCTGTCAAACTCATGGAAAATATCTAAGATTTCATGGTATTTCTTTAGAAGATACACTTGACTGATGTCTGAATATTCATCAACAAAAGTGACAAATAATGTATACTTATTGGAGGAAACTACCTTTATATGTTTACAGATATGCACATGTACGCACTCCAAACATGCCTCAGTTTTCTCATAACGAGTAGCAAGATGACGCTTATACTTTACAGACTTTTTGCAATCTTCGCAGTCTATATCGTTGTTGATATCTACTTCATGTAAGTAACTCAGCTCTACAAGTCTGTGAATTTTTGAACATAGCATATATCCAAGTCGTTTATGCTAATCGATGGTGTTATGATTGGAGTTTACTAATACTCATCATTGAAGATGATATATTTTGTGGCTTTGGGGTCAGAACATAAAATCCATTATGTATCTCTCTCATACAGTACAATAGATTATTATAGAAGACATGTACCTTCTTGTCAAACACGATGCGGTAGCCTTCTTTATATATCTTCAATACTGAGAGAGTATTCATAATAAACTCTAGTACGTAATAGCAATCTTTTATGATCATGAAGCTATCATTGATCTTCAAATAAGCATCATCCATGTCTTTAATTCAAACTCTTCAATTATTTCCAACTTCTACATGACGACCAATATCAGTTAATTAATTTGTTTCAACGAACCATTTTTTTATCATTGTAGACATTGACATTAGTTCCTGAGTCTACTAACCAGAGATCTTGCATATCCTTAGCTGAGAGTGATTTTCTTAGCCTTCCAGATGATCTAACTATCAGAGAAGATCCTAACCTCTTTTTAGTTGAGGTATCTTCAGGTTAATTATCGTTCAAACTTATTAAACGTTGAGATGTCTCTATAGATATCCTTACTCTACTTTGTGTGTAATATTCCCTTGTCTCTTTTCTCTTTCTGAAAACCTTATTCATCTTATGAAACAGTATTTCCCCAAAAATTGTAAAATGATAAAATTTTCAATTAGACAAAAGTCATAAAATAAATCCAATTCATAATCAAATTTAATGAATTCAATTCACAATTAAATTCTATAAGTTTAATTCTCAATTAAATATATAAAGAAAAATAATCAAATACAAACATCTTTGTTTTGATTTAATTTTATAGTAAGATAATAAACGTCTCAACAAGAGTGTTCATTATCTTAAGTTAGATAATAAATACCTCAATTAATTATTAGGAATAAACTTTGACATAATCGCCAACTCTTGTGATTAACCATTCAAAGTAACTGATTAAAATCAACAAACAATTCGTCCAAGATATTGTAGTACACATAGAGTAAAATAAGAAACATAAATATAATGATATATAATCAGACGAGAAGATTATATGTTATGCTCTTATTGGTCACTTTGAAACTAAGGATAAATTATGGACAAGTATGCAAATTATGATCCTCCTGGTACTCAACTAAGTTTGCTAGTTTATCTGAATATAAAAGAATTTAGAATACTTAACATTAAATATATCAAGATAAAATATTTGTGACGAATCTCTAAGGCTATCACAAATATTCAAAGCATTTTAACCTACTATAGATCGCAAGTTACATGCGGGTAATCATGTGAATCTATAAGTTAAACGTGAATAATTTACTTTAGACAATAAAGACAAATATCTCATATTTTAGTTTGCTAATTACCCTGCTTATCGGTCTATAGAATTACTAACATAGCTCCTACGATAGGTTAATAGCATCTATATTGAGTGTATAACTATTATTTCAATTAACAAGCTTTCTTATATAATACAGTCTTCTACGGCAGATCAATACATAAAGTCTACTCGCAATTTTAATCTAAGAGATTTAATACTAGTAATACCCAGATGAAAACCTTTCTATGGGAGCTCAGCAAGATTTTGAGGCGAGACACATCTTTAGAACTATTTAATCAATGATGAAAACTATGAATATCTCATACCCATTCTTACTCAATCTTTTTAACAGTTAGAGATTCTTGATTTTACCTAGTTATCTAATTTTTTTAGTAACTACAAAATCAATTATGTATATCTAATTATGTGACTTAGAGAAAATGAGCTAGTTTAAGACATTATGATATACTATTCTAGATATAGTACTATGATCGAATAATTACTGTCTAAAGCCAAAGTGCTAACACTATATTATGCATTTCTCGTATATAAAAGTAGATAATAAAAGCATACAAGATATCATGATCAAGTAAAAAGGTCTGTGGATTATAAATCATTCGAGCAAAACTTTTTCAGAAGAAATTTGATCAACAATCTTTCAAATAAAGATAAATAATTGAAAATAGTATTTAAAACAAGTCCTGTATAAAAATTAGTTTTGAAAAAATTTAACTAAGAAACTTTAACTGCTAAATTATTCAACTAATAATTTTAAAGATTATTAGTAGTATAATTAAATCAAATTAAATTTCAAGAGTATTTATAAAAATAAGTAAATAATTATAAAAATATTTTGTACAATAGTTTTACAAAAAATTATAAATGCAAATAATGAATATAATCAACTTTTTATACATTC
This sequence comes from Parasponia andersonii, assembly GCA_002914805.1. Classification (NCBI taxonomy): domain Eukaryota; kingdom Viridiplantae; phylum Streptophyta; class Magnoliopsida; order Rosales; family Cannabaceae; genus Trema; species Trema andersonii. The sequence goes on along the minus strand of JXTB01000282.1, from coordinate 114,534 downwards.
ATTAATTTTCTCAAAATTAATCATTTCAAACTTAAAGAATGGCTTAAATAATTTTGGATAAAAATTAATTAAAAATTTAAAATCCTCCCACTCAATATGATAGTCATATTGAATATATTTTGTAAAAACATAATTATCTCATAATTATCAAAATATCTTTTATCACATAAAATATCACCATAATTATTTCATAATTATCAATATTTTATGTTAAAAACCACCGCACAAAATATTACCATAATTATCACATAATTAAAATATTTTATTATTTAAAAATATCTTAATCTCATTAAAATCAAGCTCTATTTTCCTTAGAAATCATGAAAACAAATAATTATTCTTACAATAATATTATCCTTTTAATTAATATAATTAATCTCATTAATTAATATTAATTAATTAATTAATAATAATTATTATTATTAAATAATAAAAATTAATCAAATTAATAATTATTAAATAATAATAATTCAAAAATTAAGGTTTTCAAGTAAAACATATTATCCGATATATAAGAATTAAGTTCATAACTAATTCTTGTCTAAATTTAAAAATATTAAATATTTTTAAATTATTGACTTATTAGGATAATTTAAATAATTAGAGAATAAATCACATTTATTATCTAATTATTAATTAATTTATCCAATCTTCTCTTAATCACATTAAGATACTATCGTAAACATATTAAGATATAAAGAGTAATAAAAGATAATTATTTTTAATTATATAAATCCTATTTCTATAACTATATTTAGAAAAGATTAATTACAATATACTAAATTAGGAAATAATTAAACTTTTTTAATTAATTATAATTAATTAGAAACTTATAACTCATATAATATTTCTATATTTATCTTTTATTTATATATAATTATAATCAAATAATTCTAATAATTAAATAAAGATCACATCTAAATTTAATTATAATAGAAATATAAACATTATTAAATTTCTATAATTAAAATTATTTAATTATAAATGGATATAAATTTATAATTAATTAATCATATTAATTAATTACCTAATTAATCTCATTAATCAGTAGAATTACTAATCAAATTAGTTACTCTAACTATATTTCAATTACTATAATTAGAATAGCTACTAGACAAATAGTTATTATAATTAACTATGGAATATTAATCTAATTAAATTCAAATATTTTCTATCCTAATTAACCTCATTAATTATGAATTTGAATAATCTATGGATAATAATTATTTAAATCTAATCAGATTAGATTTAGTTTCGAATTCAAATTGAAAACTATATCTTTAATTTAAATTTGATTTAAATTAAAGATAATTACTAAATTTAAATTATTCAAATTTAAACTATCATAATTTATGGATAATTATCTAATCATATTTAATCACATTAAATATCAAATTAATTTGAATGGTTGTTATCTATTTAAATTCAAAATTTAAATAGAAACAGATAGGAAATCTTAAACTATTTCAAAAATTAGTAGATATCTTATTTAAATTCAAATTAACTATTAGATTTATCAGGATAATATCTAATCATATCTATTCCCATTAAATATCTAAATTATTTAAATTCAAAAATTTAAATATAGAGATGATATAGGAAATTTTATCCAATTTCAAAAATTAGTAGATATCTTATTTGAATTCAAATTAATTATTAGATAATATCCTAATTATCTAATAAATTTAAATTTGCATTATCCATCTAAATTCAAAATTTAAATATAATATAGGAAATCTTATCTATTTCAAAAATAGTAGAAATCCTATTCAAATTTAAATTAACTATTAGATAATATCCTATTTGATTAATTAATTTAAATTTAACATTAACCTATAATAAATCAAATTTAAAATAGGATAACTCAAAAATAGATAACTATCCTAATCTTATCTCTGAATGGTCTCCTATTTCAAAAATTTGAATTCAAAATAAACAATTATCCAATTAATTAAAAAGAATTAATTTAGAAATGAGTGGTGTAACAGAAGCACCACTATCATCAGCCTACGGGGCATCATTACCCGAGATGACGGTGAAAAGGAGAGCAACGAATGGTAAAAGAGGGGCACCGCCAGGCTACGATGCATGGAAAAGCCATGCACGCCAGGCTTGCTGGCTGCACACAGACCGCACGCAGAATGCACACTTGAGCAGCATGAACCGTGGGCGGGAGGCGTGCTTGCCGCATAGGTGAGCCATGCGCATGGCGGTAAGTGCTGCACCGAGGCCACCCGTAGGCAAAGCACGAGCCATGCACTGGCGCATGCTGGGGCAATAGGGGTGTTTACGCTCAAAATATACAAGCGGCTATCGCAGTATAGATTAAAGT
>JXTB01000282.1:34173-95986 GCA_002914805.1 Parasponia andersonii | reverse complement strand
ATCTCTTTGGAATTTTCGGAAGCTATATTTGGAGCAGAAAAAGAGTTTGAACTCTCTCATCTGGAAACATGCGAAGCTTGCACTGGAACTGGAGCAAAGCTAGGCTCCAAAATGAGGATATGTTCAACTTGTGGTGGAAGGGGTCAAGTTATGAGAACTGAGCAAACACCTTTTGGATTGTTTTCCCAGGTAATCGAGTGTGTTACTTCCACCCATATTTCAGGTCATGACTCTGCATTGTATGCACTCATGTTGAAGCTCTCATATCTTCGCAATGTCAATATTTAATAAGATTAGTTTAGTTGATTTTGTATTGGATAAGTTGCTTGCGTAGTGCCATTGTTGGGCACTACTAGTTAGATGTTTTTGTTATGCTTTGTTGACTAGTTGGTGACATCCTTTTATACTATCATTTATTTGCTATGTACACTGTTTTTGTTCTATTATTGTAAGTTCTCTGTATGTTCAACTTGTGTTGAAGGTGGAGTCATTTCTGACTGTTTCTTCCACTGTTAAAATTAGGTGTCTGTATGTTCGACTTGTGGTGGAGATGGTGATGTCATTTCCGAATACTGTCGTAAATGTTCTGGTGAAGGACGTATTCGTATTAAGAAAAATATTAAAGTTAAAGTTCCACCCGGTGTTAGTACGGGCAGTATTCTAAGAGTTGCTGGAGAGGGTGATGTTGGACCAAAAGGGTATGTAGTAAACTTTACTCACTTGGAATGTTTTAGGTTGATCATAAAATAAAGCTCCACTTTTGCCTTCATTGTGTTCTATTATGAGCTTCAATCTTTAGGATATTTTGTTCCAGAAAGTAACGCGGTAACTCCTTATGAGAGTTAAAAGGATCCCAATTGCCACCACATTAGGTGCCGCAGATGGACTGTATGTATAAGTTATATGTGCACTTCGATATGCTCTTAGTCTTGGTACATGTGCGAGTTTCAAATTTCTGTTCTCAATAAACTTCACAAATTGTGTGATGGTTGTATACTTACCATTCTGTCATGTCATCCCCAGTACAGAAGCCATTTGTATATCTAAATGACACACAATAATAGTAGGGAGGGTTTCATTTTCTAAAGACAGCTCTGCATGTTGCGTCCCCCCTTCTCCTAGCATCCACCTTAAAAAGAAATAACTTGGACTTTTTTCTCTAGGATATGTATACTCTTAATATCAAGAGAATGTACATTTAATTGTAATGCAGAAGCTACTAAACCAAAGTTTAATGGTTCATAAAGTATTTTAATTTTGTCATTTCATCAGGGGCCCTCCAGGGGATCTTTTTGTATATCTTGATGTTGAAGATATAGCAGGAATTCAAAGAGATGGCATAAACTTCAATTCAACATTATCAATCAGTTATCTAGATGCCATCTTGGGGACTGTAGTCAAGGTAGGGTATAGTATTTTTGTTCAATAATTCATTAATAAAGTTTTGCGTCCAACTTTCTTGATTGGTTTTCATCCTGAGCCATGTTTTTATCTAAATAGAAGGTAGCAATGCTAAGTGTAATGTATCATTGGTAATATGTATGCAACTGTTGAGTCTATGGCTGGTCATTAAACAGGTAAAGACAGTTGAAGGGATTGCTGAGCTTCAAATCCCACCAGGTACGCAACCTGGAGATACTCTCGTTTTGTCAAAGAAAGGTGCACCAAAATTGAACAGACCATCGATACGTGGTGACCACTTATTTACCATTAAGGTCTCCATTCCAAATCGTATCAGGTATAGCATAATCTTTCCTTTTCTCTCTTGTTATGGGTACTTTCTGGCTGATATTATTCTGCTCAAGGTTTCGTTAAGGATATCATGAAGACAGGAGGGGAGTTGGATTATTCTCGGACTTACAAAGTTTCAATTGTAATGTTGTTGAAAAGACGAGTGCAGTTTGAGAGTTGATTATAACTTCTGTAAAAATTTATGGTGCTTCACAATTTCCTTTGCAATGTATGCAGTTCCAAGGAGCGTGAATTGCTTGAAGAACTAGCTTCGCTGAAAAATACCAACACCAGCCGTTCAAGAACTCGGTCTCAATCCCGGCCAGCTAGTAAGTAAACAACATTTGTGGTAACTCTTCATTTTTGCGTTATTGTACTTTCATACTATCTTGTGCTTTTGTAGCTAAGAGTACAGAAAGTCCGGTCAAGACCGCCGAAGAGAAAACCGAGGAATCAGAAGACCAGCAGAATGACGTGTGGCAAAAGTTAAAGGATTTTGCTGGGTAAGAATCTCTCCCAATTATGTGTTTTGAGTAGGGCTGGCAATTTGTGTTATCGTGTCGTATTCGGGTCGACACGATTACGACACGACATGATAACACTCAACCCGAACACGACATGATTAATAAACGTGTCAAAAATTTAAATCCGAACACGACACGGCACGTGTAACCCGTTTAATAAACGTGTCATGTGTCATATTATGACCCGTTTGACACGATTATTCAAAATTGACACGATTATTCTAATTTAACACGATTATGCACTACTTAATTTAATTTCACTTCTATAAATATGCTTAGAATTAATCAAAATCGCGTTTAATATATTAAAATATTAATAAATGTGTCGTATTAGTGTCGTGTTGACACGACACGAAAATGACACGTTTAATTAAACAGGCTGCACGAGTCATTTTCGGGCTAAGCGGGTTGACCCGAAACTCACTCGTATAATAGTTTATTATACATGTTACACATGTCAACCTGAAATTGACACGAAAATTAAATGGATCACCCAAACCTGTTTGTTTCGTGTCGTTTTTGAGTCGTATCGTCGTGTCTTGTAGAAAATTGCCAGCCCTAGTTTTGAGTTTGACCATTGGAGTTCTTTAATTTCTGTGATTTGATAAACTGACCAAGCAAGTCTTCTAATCCCCCCAAGTTATTAACTTGTACATACATATGTAACTTCGTTTCATTTACATTCTCCTATCTGGAATTGGCAGCTCCGTTGCAAATGGAGCTCTGAAATGGCTGAAAGACAACCTCTAGACTGGCGTCTTTACCAGGCACTATCCAAACAGAGAACAGGTGCTGTGCCGAAGCTTCCCAAATGCTGGTTTTTCTACTTTGCTTCCCAATAACAGCTCTCGATGGACAGAACGCTCCTTTGCTTCATTAGCTTTGCAACACTGTATCGGATAAATCTGCTAAATTTGCTCTAGCAGATAATTTTTTATTTGTCTTTACTTGTAAATTTGTCACCAATCAAACTAGTACAAATTAACTTGTGCGATTTATGGAATCATAATACTCGAGGCAAATTTTTGATTGCAAATATACATTATTCTGAAAGCAGAGTAGCCAAATTTACACAAATGAGTTGGCGTGAATAGAAAAAGTTTCTAGCTTGGTTCCTCCTCGCGGCTTTGGTTGATGAGAAGCAAAACAGCTATAAGAACCGGAGAAACTACGATGAAAAGAGCCTCTGTGAGGTTGGGTCTGGTTATCTCCGGAAAAATAACGCTTCCATACTTGATTATAGCAGCACCTAAGATAGACCCAGCTGCCAGTTTCCACAAATAATCCAAATCCTCCTGTGTACAACAAATCAAATACACGTAAATAGAGCTAATCTTTCATCAGAAATGGCAGAGAAAAACCAAGTATAGAAGAAAAGAACTCATCTGGGGACCGGGGGAATGGGTTTTCTTAGAATTATATAGAGGAAGAGATAGGGACCTTAGAGGTGAAAGCCCTGGTATTGGTAGTGAGTTCGTCTTCATCTTGGTTGTCTTTTTGAGGGTCTCGGGCTCGGATGAAGGAGGAGCCTTTGGGAGTGGACTCAGGTGAGAAGCGAGCTGGGATGTGCATGGCTAGCTTAGTGGAACCCATAGCCTTCTTCGATGGCCTTTGCCACCGGTTATTGGACCTCGAGCAGCAGAGCTTGGAGGCCGTGGCTATGGCTGATGCGGTCGCTGCCACCATTTCTTTGTCTACTTGTTGCTCAGAGTAAGAGTAGAGACAAGTCTTTCTTCTTTCTCTGGCTCTATAATTGTTCAGAACAATTGCTGCTTCAATTCACGGGTTCAAATTTCAGCTCAAACTATTATATAAATATCCAGATTATTGTTTTTGTTGTGGGGTTACTGGCACGAATGGTTTCTAACTATCCACATTAACCCCACAAATGGTCCCTATCCAAGTGCACTAATTTTGTTCTCAAAATTTTAATTATAACAATTAAACTTATAAATTTTTCGATTTAAGCTATTTTTGGTAGGGAGAGAAGAAAATAGGAGAGAAAGAAAAAATAAGAGGGAAAAAAAAGGGTAACATGAAAATAAAAATAGAAAGATAGTTAATTTAAAACGATAATTTTATCCTTATTATTATTATTATTATTATTATTATTTAAAATTAAGTAAAAGGTAATTTTATAATTTAACTTACCAATATACTAATAAAATATTTTTTTTCTTATTTTTTCTCCATTTTTGAGCAGAAAAAATTTGTGTAGCCTCACCGTTTTTTTCCTTTCATTTTACTCTCCTCTTTCCCTTTCCTTTTCCTCTTCCCTCGTGCCAAACAAACTAATTTTTCAATTTATCTCTACTTTTCTATCAAAATTTTTCCTTCCACTCCTTTTCCTTCCTACCAAACATAACCTAAGCAATTTAGTCAATAGATTGCTTAAATTACAATGTGCTATTAAATTTTTGACAAAAATAAGTAAGGAGCACGTGGTAGCCTTTGGAAAATATATTTCAAAGATAATTTAGAAATTTTAAGTATAAAAATAAATAATCATATAAAAATATTCTCTAAATTGCAACTTAAAAAAACTTTAACAATGCAAATAATTCATTTTCCTTTATCTCCAATTTTTTTTTGTTCAATTTATTTTTCTTTAAATACACTTTTAGATGCTATCAAGTATTCCTCACGTATATTTTTTTTGATAGAAATTTAATAGCATGCTTTAATTTAGACATTCCAAAGACCAAATTATTTCAAATTGGAAAATTCATGGAATCATTGCCATAGTTAAATTTCAGAAACCAAATTGCCACGAATTGGATAGTTTAAGGCCATTTGTGCCATAATTTTTTTTTTCTGTTTTAAATAAAACGACAATATGTTTCTTGTTTTAAATAAAAGGACAATATAAATAAAAAAGACTGCATAAGGTGACCATATATATATAAATATATATATATTTTATCAATTTAATAAGTATTTTTTTTAACTATTAGATTATATTGGATTATTATATAATGGTGATCTAACAATTATAATAATGTATATAAAAAGATATGAATAATTAATGATATTTCTCTTTTACTTTTTATTATTAAAAAATATATCTAATAAATTTTAATTAGCTAAAATGATTTAAAAAAAATACTTACCGAAGTGGTGCATATATATATTTGCCCATTTGACTTGCAAAATTAACTAAGATATTTAGATTCATTTTCCATATTTTACGAGGTAAATATTTATATCGAATAAAGTTTCGTAAAATTAATGATTTGGTAATTATGAGTGACATAGATGTATGTTAAGTATGCAGTACGGATATTTTAATACCCGAACTGGTAAAATTTTAGCTTTATTTTTTAATACAAGGATTTGCTTATGGAATTCTTTTTTTTTTTTTTTCCGCCAAATCTAGAGAAGGATTATCTTTAGTTTTTTTTTTTTTTTTGTATAAGATTATCTTTATGTTTTTTTGATATAAGATTATCTTTATTTATTTATTTTTTTTGAAAGGAAGATTATCTTTAGTTTTGAATACGTAGAGTTTGAAAGTAAACTTTGTATGCGATCTTAACATAGCGTCTTGGTATATGACAACTCTACTTTACTTTGCAACAAATATACCGAGCATTCCTTATCCAGAAATTAGAAAGATAAAAATAAAATAAATAAAATGATAATGCCATCATTTTATTATTTCTTGTCAATAAGATAAACTATTTGTAATTATATTTTGTATAGGAATGGTATTTAACAATTGAATGAATTTCCTTTTAATTCGAAAAAAAAAAATTACTTATCCATTCAATGAAAGGTGAAAAGAAAAAAAGGACGGTTTATATTGTGGCCATATTGAGGAGAAAATATCATATTTTAGCATTTTTTTTTCCCCTTCAAAAGTTGCTATAAAAACAGTAATGTTTCGAAGAATTGTTATTTGTGTAAATACCTATGTTGACGGCCTAAACCCAACTATAATCTGGCCCACCTCCGAACCTAATTTCCTCCGGAAAAATAAAGATAAAAGTAAAAAATTAAAATTAAAATAAAAAATAAAAAATAAAAAATAAAGAAAGGAGTCGAATTCCATAAGGAGTGTGAGATTGCAAAATTGGTATAAAAGCCAATTTCACGGCAGGACGGAGAGTATAGTAGAAGAAGAAGAAGATTGCTCATCATCCCAAATCTCTGATTCTTCAAAATTCCCAATTTTCCCCCAAACCCTAGCCTCGAAACCCTAATTCTCCAATCAAATCCCCATTGATTTATTCGTTCCCAGCTCAATCATCGATTTCTTGCTCGTCTTTGTGGTGTTCTTCTCGGATTAGCGAAGATGGTTTTGGCACAGCTAGGCGGGAGCATATCCCGCGCTATTCAGCAGATGAGCAATGCGACTGTGATCGATGAGAAGGTCCTGAACGAGTGCCTGAACGAGATCACTCGCGCTCTGCTCCAGGCCGATGTCCAATTCAAGCTCGTCCGCGACATGCAGGCCAATATCAAGAAGATTGTCAATTTGGATGACCTCGCTGCTGGTCACAACAAGCGCAAGATTATCCAACAAGTAACTAACCCTTTTCTTTTTCTTTTGGGTTTTTCTTTTTTTTTTTTTTTCGATAGATGGATTACTTTTGATGGGTCTTGTTTATTACTGCTTGGTATGGTGTTGTGCAATAATGAAAGTTTGCTTTTCTTTTTCTTTTCTTATTAGGCTATATTTAATGAACTTTGCAAAATGTTGGATCCTGGAAAGCCCTCTTTCACTCTGAAAAAGGGTAAACCGAGCGTTGTTATGTTTGTTGGTTTACAAGGTATGTTTGATATGGAGTAGCTATTTAGTAGTTATTTGAATTGCAATGTCATTTATTGAAACTATATGCACACAGTAAAGATGAATTGGTTTCTCACATTGGTTTACCTTGTTTCAGTTCTTTAAATGTCTAATAATTCATTGGTTTTGTGGATGTTAAACAACCCAGGGTCTGGAAAAACAACAACATGTACAAAATATGCGTATTACCACCAGAAAAAAGGTTGGAAGCCTGCTCTGGTGTGTGCGGATACATTTCGAGCTGGTGCATTTGATCAGCTGAAACAGAACGCCACTAAAGCTAAGATTCCATTCTATGGAAGGTATTTTCGCGCTTTTGTGTGGGTTATGTATATTCTATGTGAACTTTAGAGTTAAGAATTAATTTGACAATGCGATGACTTTTCTTTCACCCTTCACACATAGACATAGGTGAATTCTATGTTCATAGAAAAAAAAAAAAAAGGATTCTTCTCCATGCTTGTTTCTTTTAAGTTTTTACCCCCTTTTCAAATTTTGTTTTGATGTTTCATCAACCATGCCCTCCATTAATTGCATATGTTTATTGCTTAAAATAAAACGACTTATGTTGGTAGTGAATTCTTCAGCACTTTTTAAGTGATTATGGATCTTTTTTTCCCCCTACAGCTATATGGAGTCTGATCCAGTAAAAATTGCAGTTGAAGGTGTGGAAAGATTTAAGAAAGAAAACTGTGATCTTATAATTGTTGATACTAGTGGGCGTCATAAACAAGAAGCTGCTCTTTTTGAAGAAATGCGTCAAGTTTCTGAAGCAACGGTACCTTCTTGAGATCAGTTTCTTGCTCGTCTTTTTTTTTTTCTCTCCACCCCCCCCTCCCTCTCTTAAACTATGATTCGTCTATGTTGACTTCTTTCTTTATTCTCATTTTATGTTTTCCTTTAATGTTCAGAATCCAGACCTTGTTATATTCGTTATGGATAGCAGTATTGGTCAGGCTGCTTTTGATCAAGCTCAAGCATTTAAGCAAAGTGTTTCAGTTGGAGCTGTGATTGTTACCAAAATGGATGGCCATGCAAAGGGAGGTGGCGCTCTTAGTGCGTAAGTTCTGTTTCATCATTGCAGCCTAACTCCTGATGATCTTCGTGATTTGAAATTCTGATGCATCATTTACTTGTCCAGGGTCAATGTTTGTCTGCAGTTGCTAGTTTATGCATTTTATTTCATATTTGTTAGCTCCCCACTAAGTTACTAACTGGTGCTTGAACTATAGATTAGGGTAGTTATCAAATTTAATGGGTCCCACTCTTTGACTCTGAGAAATCACTGTGACCTATGCACCTTATGTATACATTAGATGTTAGAAGTTTATTGTTTCAAAGATTGCATTCAATTTGGTTTCAATGTACTGCAAATGAAATCATGTTTTCATTGTAAATGGAGAATTTTCTGTTATACCTGGTTCGGTTGTAGCTTTGTCATTCTGTTTCACATTATATGTGCAGTGTTGCAGCAACAAAGAGTCCTGTTATATTTATTGGAACTGGAGAGCATATGGACGAGTTTGAAGTTTTTGATGTTAAACCATTTGTCAGCCGACTCTTAGGTGTGCTCCCAATGCTTACTTGGCACTCATATTGTTTTTGTTTATGTTTTTTTTTTTAAAAAATAATAATAAATCTGAGCTTAATATTCTAACCAATAAAACTTGCACATATGAAAACTATTTTTCTGCCTAGGCATGGGAGACTGGTCTGGATTTATGGACAAGATTCATGAAGTTGTTCCTATGGATCAGCAGCCTGAGCTCCTGCAAAAGCTTTCAGAAGGAAATTTTACATTGAGAATTATGTATGACCAGTTCCAGAACATTCTTAAGATGGGTCCAATAAGTCAGGTTACAACATTGACTTTCAACCCGTCTGCTCTCTTGATGATTATGGATTAATTTTCCGGGATTTTATTCTGTGTAGGCTGGTTTTTGATGCCAATGATTTACTTGGTTTATGTAGGTCTTCTCCATGCTTCCAGGATTTAGTGCTGAATTAATGCCGAAAGGACGCGAAAAGGAAAGTCAGGCAAAGATCAAGCGCTACATGACCATGATGGACTCAATGACAGATGAAGGTAAGTGGAATTTGTGTACGGTTGTTGGACTAACTTTAAGCACCTATGACTAACTTTAAGCACCTATGTTAATTTATTTTTCTGTGCTTAAAAGCTAACTGTCATTATGTTGCAGAATTGGATAGTTCAAACCCAAAGCTCATGAACGAATCCAGAATGATGCGGATAGCAAGAGGTTCTGGTCGCCATGTTAAAGAAGTAAATGAGATGTTGGAGGAGTACAAACGCCTTGCCAAGGTCTGGAGCAAAATGAAGGGGCTTAAGATTCCTAAGAAGGGTCAAATGAGTGCTCTATCCAGTAATATGAATGCACAGCACATGAGCAAAGTACTTCCTCCTCAGATGCTGAAGCAGATTGGTGGCATGGGTGGCTTACAGAGCTTGATGAAGCAAATGGGTTCTACCAAAGACATGATGGGGATGTTTGGAGGAGGGGAATAGTAAGATGCGAGTCCGAATGGTAAGCTCAAAGTTCGTTCCCAACTACGGCTGCCTGCTAGAGTTTATCTTGGTGGAACATATTCATACGCTAGTTCGTGCTTCTAACTGATCTTTCAGTTATTTTATTTCTCAGAGGGCCAGCATATTCTTTTCCTCCCAAAGCTTACAGCCATTTTGTGGTAATGCAGAAGACTAAAGCACTGAAAACAGTTGAAAGTTTTCCCTTTTGTACGTATTTAGTCCAATAGGATATCTGACTACCCGAAGTATTAAGATTTTTCTGAACCAAACAAGTAGAGATTGTAATTTTTTTTTTCGATCTTATACTTTTTTTTTTTGGCTGGGTCATATAGTTTCTTGTTAGTTGAGGCTTTCGCAATATCTTGTTTTCGATTGGCATCAGATAAATATTTTATTGAAATTAAAAATTATATTATACAATGGGAACCACCAAGACAATTTTGTGGGCAATTATATATTTACTGAGTGATACAAAGCTGGACATGCAAATTATACATCACTTATCTTTCTAAAAATATGCCGAGGACAGTTTTCCTCAAAAGGGCGTCCTCGTCATCGTTGTCCTCCCCATTATCTTCAGCTTTGGCACTTGTTTTCAGGGTACAACGTATAACTGAGTTTACCTGTTTCCTTAATTTGGCATTATCAACCAGTATATCTGTAAGCATCAGCCTCAACTCATCGTCACTTTTCCTCTGATTGCCACCATTTAAGTTGCGGTCAGAACGAGACTCACCGACAATCCTAACAGCATTTTCTATGTCCTGAGCAAGGAGCTGTGCCTGCCAATAGAAGCATAGAGAGATTCATGTTAATATAGTAGATGTAGTAAATAAGATGTATAACAAGTTTTAACGAGCACTATCTCTATTATCTATAGTGACTTGATCTGACTAACTGAACTAGGACAACAAACTGGGGATGCAAAGATACCTCGGCAAGGAGGAGACCAATACGATTGTCAGATGTTGCAAGTAAATCAATAGCATCAGATGGTAATGAAGCGTCCAAAATTAATTTATCTTCCTCCTCAACAAGGAAACTAACGCTACATTCTTGAAGCCGACTACGAAGAATTCCACATTCATGCAGCAGTTTCACGTTAGCAGTATCGGCGAGCTCTGTTCTCTGTGTTTCCTTTTGAAGAACTCTCTGAAATATAACATAAGACTAAATTTCTGGTGGGTTTTAAAGATGATTTTTTTTTTTGGGGGGTTTCTTAAGAAACTAAAAAGAGCCTGATATATTTGATTTTGATTAGACATCCTAATATAGATTGTGCAATAATTTATTACGTAACTAGAAAGAATTATTTGATTTTGATTAGACATCCTAGTATAGATTTGTGAAATATTAGTACGTAAATAGAAAGAATCAAAATTGATAATAGAGACATCACCTCTACTTCCAATTTTTCTTTCATCAGTCGACTAAGCTCTTGCTTCAGTTCTGAATGAGAATTTCTAAGAGATTTGACCTCTTTAACAAGCAGCTTTACATCTGTCTTTGATTTCAACTCGAATTCTTCATGATGTTTCTGCAAATCATTAAGCTGCTCTCTAGCGACAATCAACTCCTGTAACAACATCTTCTTCTCATCCATGATCGACATCTTTGTAGACTGTGCATGCACCTTTTCTTCCTGCAAGTTTCTTGCTTGTTATTTGTTTGAAAATCTTAAAACTTGGACAAGGAGACCCAGATAAATTAATAGTGGAGTTGAACCAACCTCTTCAGATTTCAATTTTAACTCCAACTCCATGCACTTCCCCCGAAGTTCTTCCACATCCCACTGCATTTGAGTAAATCTTTCCTTTTCAGTTAAAACAGCCTGCTGCAAATTTTCTTTACAATTCTGCCTTGTAGTTTCAAGTTCCACTTCCAAATCTTTGACCTACAAAATGAGTTTCTAAAAAATCAATTAGAAACCAAGTAACTAAAATTGCATGACGAACTTGGCATGTCAATGTTAATGTGATGAAACATACCTTTGTCATAAGAAATTGTCTCACAGCAGCCTCTTGATTCAATCTGGCTATAAGATCTTCCATGTCTGTTTTCGCTGTTGCTAATCTCTGCTGTAATGTTGTAAGGACCCTGTTCAATTTATGTCTCTCATCAGATGGAAGGGTAACAAATAAATCCCTGGGAGATCGTAACACTGAGTTAATAGAAGTATATGCACTGCTTGGACCTCCAGAACCCCCGGGAAGGTCAGCATCACCAATCAATTCACTGGCTCTTACAGAACTCAAGTCGCTTCCCACACTCTCTGCTGACCGTCTCCGAGAATGGCCACTCTGCTTGTAATCCACTAGCTCTGGAACAAACTCTGTTCCATCAAGGTGAAGAGGTTTAACATTAGTAACATCCTCACTTATTTGATCTGTGGCTATTATTCTGCCCTCAACTTCCGTAGACAATTTGCTCCTAGAGAACCTTGGTCTCTCCTGGATAAAATTCCTGTCAAACATGCCAAGTGTGACATTTGATTCAATTGGATCAATCAAATCTTGTCCAGATGTTGATGTCCCCATACCAAAATCAGTAAAATTATCAACACCATGCTTTGTCGCTCCAAGTTCAGATATCTCAGAAGGCGTCTCATCACCATAATCTGATGCCATGGACAAGTTACCCAGAACCACTGAGACATCTGAGTTGGCTTTTAACAGTGATGATGGAACTGCACCACTAGTAGAAGAATTTACATCTGAACCTTGCTGATCGATATCGTTAAATGCTGAAAAGGATTACAGGAGAAGAAAAAGTGAGTACCACGAAATGCAATTTATATCTATTAATGCTTCTATTGCTAATTTCACTTCAGATTTTCATTGAAGAGAGAAAAATAAGAAAATCAAGATGCATCAAGGAAACACCTACAAGACCGCACAGCAGCTTCAAGCTCAAGAAAGGTTGCTATTTGAAAACTTCTTGATAGATCAATGTCTGATAACAACTTTTCCATCCAATCCTCCAAAGAACACCTTCGCTGCAAGAAACTAATCAACTTGAGAATGAGAGGATAGACATAATTGCTTTATATACAAATAAGACAAAGATGTAAACTACCTGTTCCAAAAGTTCTTGGCTTTTTATTCTCCGGAGCTTCTTTGGAGGGGCTGGAGGTAGAACCTTCATAGGAAATGCCTTCTTAAGCTACAGTAGACAGTAAAAGATAAGGTTGATAGCTACAAACATACCAATCAAGAAAAGAAAAAAATCCGTGCTGTCTCAAGTCGGCTATTTTGCAAAGGACTACTATGTAATGCAAGCAGTAACTTGGTGAATGCCAATTTCGGAGGCATAAGAAATCCACTTACTTCAGAGAAAAGCTTTAAGAAATCATTATATCTTCGTAATATCACCCGAACTGTGGTCACACCTTCTGGTGATTGTATACCAACTTTCACCCTATAGAACTGATGTGAATGAATGTTAATTCAAAATAATAACATCATGAACATCAAATAAATGACAAGAAAAGAAGGTAAATGCAATTCACTTTCATTACCAGAATATTAACTAACAGACAATGGAAAGTTTCTGAAGACTAAAAATAAAGTACAACTTAAATGTTGCTTAGAAATGAACAAGCACTTGCCAGTTATTCCAGTTCAAGGGAATGGGAGTAAAGAAGAATAAAAAGACCAAAACAAACACTTACAAACATAAAACATGTATACTCAAACAGAAGATCTAATTTAAAAAAACATAAACTAGAAATTATACCACCACAGGATCTGAACCTCTTGATTCAAGCAGGAAAGTCCACGAAGGAATTACGACACAGTAGCTCCATCCTGTACGAGGATCATGTGGCCAAACAGACTCCCGCCCTTCCTACATTCAGAAACCGTTCTGTCATTGTAGAGAAAACCATATGATTTTTAAACTCAAATCATATTTTCCAGTCGCTGCTTGTGTAAGTGGACATGCTGCATGCCAATTGGTAGCCATAAAGTTTGAAGTACTGATAAGCTAAGCTAAGCCAAAAGAAAATCACAAAAATTCAAAACAAAAAACCCTGCACTTCTACAGTAATTTGTCATATTGAATTCCAGTAAACATATATATATACACTTTACATGTAAAAAGTCAAATCTTTCATTAGTTTTAGCTTACATTCATATAAAATCATCATTTACAACAACTCAAGCACGTTTAACGTCTAATTAATAAGAAAAAAAGCAGACACCATAGCTGAAATTAACACCTATCATTTGGGGAAAAACTAAAATTCATTAAAATATTGGATCCATCAGCGAAATCTAAAGAGTACCCATTTGCGAGGGGGAGGGCTCCAATCCATTCCCAAAGGAAGCGGCGACGTGCCATCGTGGCGGTGGCTGGGGGGAGGAGAAGGGCGATTGGGAGCCACGCGATTCTCGGTGCTACGGCCATATCTGGCATTATCATGGACAGAAGGGTGGTGGTAGTAGTCCTCGTCGTGATGTGTCAGCCCCGAATTGAGCAAAGTTCGATGAAGAGAAAAGGGTTCGTCGATCGAGTCGGGGGAGAAGCCACCGAAGTTGAAATTGTAGTCGAGAAGAGAGAGGTCCTGTGCGTACAGATTCATTTCTTTCTTTCTTTCTTTCTTTCTCTGGTTTTTGTGTTTATTATTGTCGTTCGTCACATAAAAATGGCTTCTTTTTTTTTTTTTTTTTTTTTTTTCCCCTAAGAATCAGCATCAGAAGCCGCTGACCGTGAAAAAGACGCTTTCTATGTTTTACATAAGGGCGTCCATTGAGGTGAACGCCAATGGAGTCGGTGAGTGCGTATTTGATCTCAAAATTACGAATGAGGCATTATCGATAATTAGCAAACTACGTGTCCATTTTTTTTTTTTTTTGGACTATAGTACGACTGTCAAGCACTGATTCTTGGAATTTAGAGGCGTCCAAAACTTTTTAACCCGAATAACCCAAATCTGACCGACTTGATTAAAAGGGAATCGAGTTGAATTCGAGTTAATAAATACTAACCTAAAGTTACAATGATTGAGTTGAACGGTTTTGACAACTTTTTCAATGTAAACCTAATCTCATCAAAGAAAATTTATTTTTATTTTTTAAATTTATTTNATTAGGAAAAAATAAGTAAAAAAACGTTAGCATTATACTTATAAACACTAAATCGGTATAAATCGGGTTAACCTATTGATCGAATTGCAAATTTAAAATTCTAAAATTGGACGAATTTCGGATTGCAGAGATTGATTGGGCGGGTTGGACAGGCAGGTTAATCCGCCCAACTCGACTGATGCTCAGCCCTATTGGAATTCTTATAGGACCTAATTTGTTATAAATGAAATTTTGTTTCTTATTGAGTTCCACTAATAACTCATAGCATTGCTTTTATCATAAATTTTTAATCCATATAGAGTGGCTAGAATCACATCCCTACATATATTTAATCATAGCAATATTTGGTAGGTTAGCCTAGCAATAAGATTTACTACCATGAGTGAGTTTGTAGTCACAAGTTCTGGTAGTAGGAGCGAGGGGTGGCCCCATAAATTTTTTTTATTTTGCCTCCCTATTTGACTCTTTGCAAAAAATTTTAACATTTCACATAGTTTCATTCCATTTAGGTGGTTCTCAAATACTTTGGTAACCAAAGATTTGATAAAATGATCAACAAAGTTCTCTGTAAATACTATCTTACTCATTATTGTGTCTTTCTTTTGAACAATTTCTCTAAGCACATGATACTTCCTCTCTATGTGCTTTCTCCTCTCTTGGCTTTTAGGCTATTTAGAGTTGGCAATTGCTCCACTATTATCAGTATTATAGGTTATTGTACATCAGTAATATCTCAAGATCCATAAAGAAATTGTGAAGTCAGACCGCTTCTTTAGCCATTCTAGAAGCAACTATATATTCGGTTTCCATAGTTGAATCAACAATACAAGATTATTTGATACCCCTCCTTATTATGGCTTCATCACCAAGGGTAAATACTGAACCAGAGGTTGATTTTCTAGAGTCTTTTTTATATTGAAAATCTGGATCAGTATATCCAACATGTGTTAAATCTTCTCAAAAATAAGGGTTTATATCACCTATGGTCCCAAGCTTTCCCCCGAGTATTAATCAAGTCCCTAACATTTTTTTTCCGTAGTTTTTAGATCTTCATCTTTTCACATTCGCATCACTTTAGTCTATTTTTTACTTTTTTGTCCAATTCATCTGTTATCTTGCAGTTTTAGTATCACTTAGGTTCTCAACCTTTATACAATATATCACTTAAGTCCTTATTCTTTATTTTGTAACTTTTGATTTTTCAAAATTTTTTTTATAACATTTAGGTTATTTTAAGTTAATTTTGAGCTAAAATCCAACTCTAATCAAATTGGACTAAATAAATTAATAAAAATTGAACTTGCGATTGTTGGAAGATTAGTTTCAAGTGTTAGGTAGTATAGTGGCTAGCATTAATTTCTCTATCTGATAGCTTATTGCTTAATGAATTTTCTATTTTATTGTTATTTTCTCTTATGTATATAAATATGAATCATAAATATACATATATGATTCATAAATTTGTAGTTACTGTATATATTGCTATATATTATACATAATTTGTCCATTATTTGGACCTATGAACAATTATTAGTATTTTATATGTATATATCTAAATTATGGTAAATAAAATTATATATGCAATAGATAACTTTAATACTATGGCAGAAATTGTTTTTAGCTATGTTAATGTGTGCTTTTGTTTTATAATAATATGGTTGTAGTAAATTTAAATTGCTATATGACAGATAAAATTATGTATATGATAGATAGATAATTTTTATATTATGATAGATAATTTTAATATAAATTCTAATATAGCTATAACAACTTCATTCTACTCTCGTATGAGAAAGAATCAAGTGTAAAAACACCCAAAAAAGATACAAAGGGAAAGCGCATAAAGTTACACTTATGAATGATAACTTATCGCTTATCTCATATTGATTGTATCTTTTAAATTATCAATTATTAGTGCATGAAATATTTATGAATCTTTAGTATTTTTGTATGAATTGCAACAAATACAAAGATTACGATAGATAATTTTGATATTATGGTTAACTTATATATACGATAGATAATTTTAATATTATGGTAGATTTTTCAGTTGTGTTAATATTCTATTTTTTTTCTTTTATAGATAAACTTATGGTTGTGCTAGATATATATTGTTATATGGTAGATAATTTTAATATTATGTTAGATAAAAATATGTTCATGAATTTTGATATAATTAACACAACTTTATTATACTCTTGAAGAAGAAAGAATCTTATACAAAATTTCTACAAAGAATCAGACAAAAAATTACCACAAAAAGCTACAAAAGGAAAGTACGTAAAGCCACACTAAACAATGACAAATGAAAATGATTATGCTCTACTATGTTATGCTTACTTGTATCTTATCTTGTATAAATTATAGCCTTTAAATTATGAAACATTAGTGTATGTAATATTTATGAACTTTTAATATTTTTATATGAACTACAATAACTTAAGTACAATTTGGCAATATGAACCAAAGTATATGTTGTTTTAGATGAAATCACATCTATCCTATACAATTATTACCACATGCGAAGATTATTGAATTCTAAGATTAATATTTGTTTTCGATAGAGTTCTTATGCTAATATTTGCTTTCGATGAAATTTTTATTATTTTAAATGGACATGTTTTTATTTTGGTATATAGCATTATATACCATGCATAAAACCATATGAACTATAGAATAAAAATGATCTATTATAGAGTAGTTGGTGCTAATATAGATTGAAATACATGAGATTATTGTTTGACATAGAGATATGACATTAAACAAAACAGGTAGATGTATTTTTTTTATGAACTAGATATATATCTTCATATACTATAACTCAACTTAGAAATAATACATATACTTTTTTTTATAGTTCATAAGATTTTGAACTCAAAATATAAACATAGATATATATATATATATGTATATATATGTATAATTTGGTATATATTAATACATGCCATGACAATTCTTTTAACTATCAGCAAAAAAGATTAATCTACCATAATCAATTAAAATAAAAAGTAAAAATTTCATGAATAATTCTACCATAGGTAATGAGGTTGACTTTCAACTAGTTGAACAATCTTGTTATAGGCAAGCTCAAAAGCTTAGTTCTTGAAAAAATGAGATGCATAGTTGTAGTAACTCAAGTCGAACCAGCAAACCATAGCACAATTATGCGAGCATGAAATACTGTCAAAATCTTACTTCCCACAACCAAAACTACGTTGCACCAAATGAATAGTGAACTCTAAATTAGTGTCACGTGCTCTTTTTCTTTACACTACAATAATAGCCGTTCAATCTCCAATCTTAAGTTTAGCTTTAAGCTATGGTCTAATTAATTAAGTCATTCTTATAGTCTACCTTGACTAATTAATTTTTGTTTTTGGGTTGGTGTGTGTTAGTATAGATTTTAGTTCGTGAACTAACACACATCATGTGCCCTTAAGTGGTTCTTTCTTGAAAGAATCTAAAAATCCAAATTTGATATAGGTGTGATCCGTACAACCTTAAAAAAATATTAAAGATAGGCTTTTCACCAGCTGATGAGGGTGGTACCGATATGGAGCCTACCAAATCTCCTCCACAAAAAAGGTGTTAGTGATGTCTTCAATGAAGTATTTTCAATAAGTAGTAAATAAATAGTAAAGGAACTGTATGAGAGGGGAAGAAAAGGCAAAAAGACAAATAAAGTTTTGATAATTAGTGGCAGCTTAACTCTTTCAGGTAAATATGAGACTATTTTTAGCAGCTTTGTAGTCCCCAAAATGCTAGAGTTGATGTTCACATATCCCTAGAAAGATATGAAAGAATCCCACCCACTCCTTTGTATGGACACTACTATTTTGTACATTTCTTATGAATATATTTGTAAATAATTACCACTACAAGAAAAGAGATATATAACGACGACGTCTATGGCAATGACAAATAGTCGTCACTATAGATCTAATATATAGTGACGACACTGAGTTCGTCGTCGTTATTGAAATTCAATTGCAAAAAATTGGCTAAATATGCTATAGCGATGATATGAGATTGTCGTTGCTCTAGAGTATACAGAAAAATGCGCTCTCATACAGTAATTTATCCGTAAGAAAATAAGCACCTTTTAGGAGGTTGTGAAAATATCAGACCATATAGCGATGACATTTATCGCTGTTATAGAGTTTTTAAATTTTTTTTATAATCTCAAATAGGAATTAATTAATTAAAATAAATTAAAAACACTATAGCGATGACAAGTTGTTGGCGCTATAGCTCAACTTGAAAGTTTGAGCGAATAATTAGTGACTGCCCAAATTTGATCTGAAAAAAAAATTAAAATTAAAACAGTATTGCCGATGCTATAGGGACAACATTTTTCATTTATAGTTGCGACAAATATCGCTACTATAGGTCCTGTAACATAAAAACCACAGATCGTCTACCCACATATCTCTTTCTCTCTCTCACCCTTCTATTTCTTCAACCCGCTGGTAGCCTTTCTTCCTCTTCATTCTCTCACTTTCTTTATCTCTAAGTAATGCTTTATTTCTCTCTCTATTTCTCTTATTTTGTCTCTCTAACTCTCTCTCTCTCTCAGTATGACAAAGACGTCGCCACGCTCTTCTGCTGTACTCTCCTCTACCACTGGCAACCAGTTAGTTTTTTTTATGTTTTTTAAATATTTATTTAGAATATTAAAAATTATTTTTAAGTAATTATTTAGAGTATTAAAAATAGGAATTAGATTATATTATTATTAGATTTATGTAATTGGTAGTAATAGGTTAATTTTATATAATAGTTAAAAATAATGAGGTTAGATTATTATTAAAATGAGGTTATGTTTATATATTAGTTAAAAATAATAGGTTAGTTTATATTATTTAAATTATGTAAAATGATTTTATTATATTGGATTTGTGGTATGGTTAGATAATGTAGGATTATTTTGGATTTGTGATACGGTGAGATTATATTTTTTTTTTAGAATATTGTGAGATATATTTGGATATATTAAATTATTTTCTTAGATTATGTTAGTTTTTGGTTAAATTGAATATGTGGAATTAATGCTTGTGTGAAAATGATATGGAAAAATTATATTTGTAAGTAATTATATTTTTGGTTTATGTTGTGTATTTAAATTTGGATTTAGTTAGATTAGATTTGAAATAATAAAATTAGATTAATATGAATGTTAAATTAGTGATTTAATTTAATGATAAATGATGAAATTAGATTAGAACAAATTTTGTATTTTAATTAGAAATATGATCAAACAATAAAAAAAATATGATAAAAATTAATAAATAATAATAGGAATAATTAAATAAATTCATAATTTAATTTAATAAGATATAATAATACAAAAAATAAATAAAAGTAATAATAAACACAACAACAACAAGAATAATAAAAAATTAATAAATAATAATAGGAATAATTAAATAAATTCATAATTTAATTTAATAAGATATAATAATACAAAAAATAAATAAAAGTAATAATAACTATTTAACACTAGACAATAACTTATATATTTTAATAAATAATTAAATATTCAGTAATAGGAAATAAAATTAATTAATAAAGTTTGTAAAATGAGTAATTAAATAAAGTTAGTAATTAATATGAAATAATTAGGACTTGATTATAAGGTCATAATAAATAAAAAGATATAACTAAAAAACTCATGAGATTAAAAATTATCCAAAAATAACATTTTAATTAACAAAATACCCAAAATGCCCCTACAGTAATGAAATACCCAAAATACTCTTAGAGTAACTAAAAAACTCATAAAATTTAAAAAAAATAATAAAATACCCATATAATTCACAAAATACCTAAAATACCTCTAGAGTAATAAAATACCTAAAATGCCCTTGTAGTAAGTAAAATACCCGTACATGTAATCTTTAAAAACCCAAAATTCCTTTCTTAAATCATGAACACTAGAATGGCATGACACGTAAACTGATTTGGTATGTTCTTGATCATAACAGTTAGAGTTATTCAATAGTGATGATCAAAACCATTCCAAACAAGTTGACATGTCATGACAAAGGTTGTAGTCATAGTTACAATGTATATATTTATTTGTTCACATAGTGACTTTAATACATACATGTATTATTTTAGTCAAAAAAGAAATTAGATTAGACTCGTTCAGGAGTTGATGAGAGATTATGCATATTGATATCGATTCTTGAATTGTCATGTTTGGACAGTTTGGGATTACACGTTATGCATTGTCGTTCACTTATAAATATTGTTCTTTGATCAATTTTTGATGGTATCTCCCTGTGTTCTCCAGGTGTGTACATATATGTACCACACTTTGGGGAAATGTTGTCGGAATTTCGATATGAATGAAACAATATTTGAGTGAATGATGAAGTACATAACAAAGTAATCTTGAATATGATAGGGCCTTACCTCTTAGAAGTGAAGTGATAAGGTGGATTTAGGACATATTATAATCATGCATATAATCTTTGACAATAATTTCTAACTCGTTTGGACATCAAACAACAAGTACTGCAAAAATATGTTAGTTAACAAGAGTTTGATACATTTGAGAAACCCTTTTTTTAAGGAATATTGGAATAGTGCAATGACATTTCTTGATAGGAAAAAAGGTTTTGTAAATGACCAAAGTAAAATTTATTGTCTATGTAAAGAATGTCGCAATGTGTTGTATAAGACACTTAATGTGGTGAAGACGCATATAATAACTAATGGATTTAATATAGAATATACCACTTGGACATTTCATAGAGAAGTTAATGATATGGACATTCTGCAAAATGACATGCATGGAGGTAATGTTGTCATAGATGAGAATGTAAATGTGATAAATGACTTCTTAGGTCCATTTACTCATGATCCTATTCATACTCACGTGAATGTGGATGAAGATGTTGCAATATCGTCTTCTATGTCTATAGAATAGTACGATGATTTGTTCTCTGAGATTGATGCATTTCTCGGCCTTGAATTTCTTGGCCAAACTTATGTATTTGAAGGTAATGCATAAGTGGAGTAATAAATCATTTGATAGCTTATTGAAATTGTTGAAAGAGACATTTTCAGTAGAGAATAAGCTATCGGGATAACATTACGAGAAGAAAAAATAGATGTCTAAGTTAGAATTAGGGTAAGATTCAATTCGAGTTTACAAATATGATTATGTTTTATTTTGAAAAAAAATACTGACAAAGAAAATTATCATGTATGTGGGTTGAGATGTTAGGTGAATAAAAATACGAATGGTAAGAAGGTACCTCACAAAGTGTTATAGTACTTCTTGTTGACACTGAGGTTAAAGCGATTGTACGGGTTGAGGCATACTGCAGCAAGTATAAGGTGGTACTATTCAGGTCATTCTAATGAGGAAGGGGTGTTAAGACATCTAGTTGATAGAGAAGTATGGAAAGAGTTTGATAGCAAATATCCTGAATTTGCTAAAGAACCAAGGAATGTACGATTAGGATTAGCGACAGATAGATTCAATCTATTTGGCAACATAAGTTTATCTTACAGTATGTGGCTAATAGTATTGACAACTTATAACTTGCCACCGTGGTTATGCATGAAGGAGTGTTATTTCATGATGTTGTTAGTTCTTGGTTCTCAATCTCCAAGGAAAGACATGGATGTTTTTCTGAGGTCATTGGTTAAGGAGTTGAAACAATTATGGGTTGTCGGGATAGATACTTGAGATGCCGCTAGTAATAGCACATTCAAAATGCAAATTACGCTTTTATGGACTATTAATAATTTCTCGGCCCGTAGTAGTTTATCTGGTTAGAATGTTCAAGGTTACAAAGTTTGTCCAATCTGTAACAAAGACACCTCTTCATTAAGATTGAAGACCAAAACTTGTTATGTGGGTCATAGACATTTTCTGTCGACTGATCATTCAATTTAAAGAAGTAAAGAATTTGATGGGAAACTGGAGAGAAGAAACCCACCTCGGCATTTTAGTAATAAAGATATATTAGAACAACTAAGATAGTTACCACATATATTGTTGGGTAAACATCCAAGTTATGGATGGGTTAAGACGAAATGTGACAAAGATGAACTAAACTATAGAAAGAAAAATATCTTTTATGAGCTAGATTATTGATTGTCATTATCTTTGAGACACAATCTTGATATTATGTATATTGAGAAAAATATGTGTGATAGTATTCTTGGCACAATGATGGGAATTGAAGGCAAATCAAAAGACACAATTAATGCCTGACGTGATTTAGCTGTTATGAAAATAAGATGAGAATTGCATCTGGATGAATCGGGAAACAAGTTGATTAAACCTTATACACAATACACTCTCACTGCCAATGAACGACATAAATTCTATCCATATATTAAGTTGGTTAAGTTTCTGAATAACTTTGCAAGTAACCTGCAGAGGAATGTAATCGATAATGACTCAAAAATTACTGGCCTGAAGTCGTATGATTGTCATGTTATTATGTAGCGTTTGTAGGTTCCTGACATAAGAGATTTTACAAATAAGGAAATATTATCTACAATAATTGAACTCTGTAATTTTTTTCCAACAAATATGTGCTAGAAGTTTGAGTAAGAAAGATTTAGAGAATTCTAAAAATGTTGTAATTCTTATTCTTTGTAATCTTGAACAGATATTTCTCCCTGTATTTTTTGATATCATTGTTCACTTAGTGATGCATTTGCCTGAAGAAACGTTATTTGGAGGACTTGTTCACTTTAGGTGGATGTATTCGTATAAGAGATATATAAAGAAGTTGAAGGACTATGTTAGAAATTGAGCATGTCTTGAGAGATTTATCGCTAAAGGTTATATTGTTGATGAAACATTAACATTTTGTTCAATATATTTCCAAGGAATTGAGATGAAATTTAATCATCATGTTAGGAATGATGATGTTATTGATACCGATTCTCAAAAACACTTAAGTGTGTTCTAATCACAATGTCGTGCTGTTGGAAAAAAGACTTACATGTCACTTGATACGCATCTTCAGAAGAAAGCTGAGTGGTACATATTAAACAATTACTTGGAGATCTAGAAGTATTTGCAGTAAGCCCCAATAACTAATAAAATATTAAACTATTATGATTATATGTCATTATATTAAACTTTCACATTTTTCTTATAATATAGTGAACATATGAGCGAGCTCCAATAATAAAGTAGGCAAAATTTGGATGAAATACAAAGACAACAGTTTCCATGGTTTTATGCGAAGGTATATAACTTATAATTCCAACATCTGTATATAATAGTTATTTTTATTATTGTCTAATTTATATTTTAATTGAATTAACAGATGTATCAATTATATCAAAATGGTTTCTCTGAAGTAACTGATGAGTTGTACTCATTGGCATCTAGGCTACATTTTCATGTCTTATCTTATTCTGCATGTATTGTAAATAGAACTCGATTCGTAACTTACACAAGAGATTCTAAACGATTGACTCAAAACAATGGTATATCTATCTCTAGGACTAATAGAAATATATTTTACGGTCGTTTAAAAGAAATTCAAGAGTTCAATTATATGAACACATATTCTGTTGTCTTATTCAAGTGCAAATGGTTTGACACCAATCTTAGAAAGAAGAAAAAAAAAGTAGAAAAAAAAAATGACAAGTATAGCTATCAATTTTGAGTAGTATAAAGATGATCCATACATACTTACTTTTCAAGCTAAGCAAGTTTATTATATTGATGATTGTTGAATAGTCCCAACTGGAGAATTATAGGACACTTAAGTCATCGAGGTGGATGAGATATTCAAGATAATGATATTGAGCTAGTTGTTCTGCAAGATCATAACTCCTCAAACTTTGTCCTAACGGTTAAACTTGGCGAGTTGGAGTCCATTAGTTATATTCATGAGAGTCAAAGTGAATATGTTCAAAATTATGATGATGTTATTCATGATGTGAAAGAAGAAGATTTTATTGATGATAATGAACTTGACCATGATGATACAATGGATGATTATATAGAAGATGAAGAAGAATTGGAGATGGACGATGATGATAAA
Organism: Parasponia andersonii; assembly: GCA_002914805.1. NCBI lineage: Eukaryota > Viridiplantae > Streptophyta > Magnoliopsida > Rosales > Cannabaceae > Trema > Trema andersonii. Next base: position 71,273 of record JXTB01000282.1, on the reverse strand, counting down.
ACTAATCAAGATGAACTTGAAGATTATATTGATAGCGATGATGATTTATATGAAAATGTGATTAATTATATATTTTATGATAATATTTGTTACATTGTTAATAAAATATATTTTTTATGAACATCATTTTTATATGCATCATATAATATTTATACTATTCATCAATATTATTTAGTTATGGCTACTATTTAGCCCATATATCATGGAAGAGATGCAAGTAGAGACTCATCATCAGACCCATTCAGATTCCTGCCCCGTGTCAATCAGGTACAAGGAATATTTTTTTTTTGTCTAAGTAATAAATAAAAATACATACATTTATCGTTCATTTCATTTGATTGATTATTAATATTTTTGTGATCCTTTGTAGCACTGATTGGTAAAAGGAAACGTTCAAAGAATAGAACTTTGAATTTGCAAGAGAAGCTCTTTTCCTTAGAGCCAGGTCAATGACTCGATCTCTTTTGATAAGACGGGAGCTACATGAAGAGCTATTAAAAAGAGCTAGAAGTATTTTTCCTGTCTTATTAGAGTGCTCAGTAGGAAGAATATAGAAATTTTTTATAAGAGTTAGACAAAGGTTCCTGTTGAACAAAAAGCGAAAATAGAGCCTAGTACCAAGGTAAGAATTTTTTTTTATTATTATATCTTTGTATTCTATTGAAATTATTTTTGTTAAATACTTTGTTTTTTGATTGTAAAAGTACTTCCAATATGAAGAAGTTAGTAATGAGGGGCTGCTTTGGGTATCCCAAGGCATTGACCGCATTGCTCAAGATATCTATAAGAACTAGAGAATGAGCTTAGTGAACACTTCAAGCTTAATGGCGTGGGCGAGAACAATTTTGACCTTCCTCGTGCTTGTCATTCTATTCCTCCTGATATGACTCAGGAGGTTTGGAACAAGTGTATTGATTATTTTAGCTCTGAGGAGTTTAAGGTTAGTATTTCATTTAATTTGTCTTTTACTACATTAATTTTATAACTATTACATTATTAACTAATGACTTTAAAATAACAAGCTATGTCTAAGAGGAATGCTAGTAATAGAAGATAGATGAAGTATGTTAGTAGGCAGAAGCCTAAATCCACTTGCCAGTATATATAATATGGTAATATTCTTACAACTTATTTCTTACTTTTATATTTTTTTATTGCTTTTATTTATGTACTTATCAAATTCAATTTATAGGGGAATCCGTAGACGGGAGAGATGCAATCGATCACAGAGAACTACCGACAGAGGTATATAGATTTTGTGACTGGCATGTGTTAGGAGAGGATGTAGGAGAGGAGTTGGTCCGAAGCTCAAGGGAGTTGATAACACTTCTTCTACAACAACTTCTCCACTGCGGGATCCTCCTATGCCTGACTCTGAGTTGCGAGACTTTTTTAGCCAGACACAGAGTTATTTGGCTACTATCCACTAGCATGAAGCGGTTCTTCTAGCAAAGCGTGATGCAGAGAGGCGGTACTTCAACGAACAACTACATTACATTTCTAGTGTATTGGCGAGATTGGGTCCAGGATTCCATATGTACATTCAACCGCCTGCTGCTTTTGATATTCTTCTGATGTCCCTGCCACCTACATTGCCTCTGAGATTTTGATCTGAACCTCTTCCTCCATCTTCCGACACTTAAGACAACGCAGATCAGGATAACACTGACTTAGATAACTACCTAGCTAGTTAGGCAGTTCATGTTTTTTTCTTGTTGAATACTCTTATTAAATTTTTATTTTATGTGTATTTTTGCTAGGGAATTATTTTAAATTTTATTTTAATTTAAAATTTAAAATTATAGTTTATGTTTTAAATATTTTTTATTTTTATTTTTTATAATTTTATTTCTAATTTTAAGAATTTAATTATATAAAAAAATTATAGCATCTATAGCGACGATATTGTGATCGCTATTATGTCGTTGCTATAACTATATTTAATGCGATACTATAATCACATATTCTCTTAATATAAGATTTTAAGTTTGGAATTCCATTCTTAAAAAAAAAAAAAGAGAATGAATGAATATTTATATCAAATCAAAATATAAATTATGGTGAAAGTAATTGCAACGTGATACTTACAATTTGTTTGATTTGAAATATGTATCTCTGTAATTCTAAAGTAATTTTCAAAATTAAAAAAAAATAAACATAATCCTATAACAAGATGTAATTATCCTTTTATGATAATTATGTATTAATTAAATAATGATGCTAGATGTACTAAGATTGTTAATAAATTTTCAATATTAATATATATGACATATAAGTTGTTATTATTCAATTAGTCTATTAAAATTCATCATAAATAAATTAATCATATTCACTGATTAAATAATATTAATTCACACAATACGTGCGTTAGTATTAAAAATTTGGTACAAATCATACGGCATCTCTCATTATTCTTAATTAAATAGGCAGACAAGTGAATGGCTTACGTAATTGGCAATTGCCATATTCTGACCCAATAAAAGCTATATTAGTTGTGATCTCAATAAACACAAAAAAAAAAGAAAAGAAAAAGAAAGAAAGCTATATTATTTGTGTTAAATCATAAAAGCATGAAATTAGAAATTGCATTTATTAAATATTAAAAAGATCCTGTTAATCTCATATATCTATATTTTCTTACTTAATTGGTTCGAGGTTTATTAGGGTTAAATACAGATATATTTACTTAATAATTTTGTAAAAAAGTTCATATCTAAAGGATAAATGTGCACTGGTCAATTTACTTCTCTGTAACCTTAAAGTACGTGGACGACGTTTATTTGATCTTATGATGTTCTTTTCCTAGGCATTGGTAGACGAAAACAGAATCTCTGTTTATGGAAAGGTAATTAACGGTCCAGATTCAACCAGTTAGAGATGAGCTCTATCTACAACCATAGATGTCGGTCAACTTGCTCATCAAGGACCAAGGCCAATTCACCCTCGTATTCTCTCGTTTTTTTTTTTTTTTTTTGTTGGTTCGGCTTCTCCAAAAAGGCCTAAAATAAAATCTGAGAGCCCTCGCTTTGGTCCATTAGGGTTTTTGCCTCCAAAGCTCTAAACCTTTGGCGCTCAAGCCCATCAACCCTCTTCGTCTTCCTGTCTCTGTATTTTTCAAATTTTTGAATTACAATAATAAACTAATAAAAATCCCTCCTTTTTTCGACTCGCGAAGGGCTCTGCTTGATCTCCACTACTGCGATATCAGGTATAAATTTCGATTTTTTGCTTTTTTTTTTTTTAAAAATATTTTCTATTCTTTAAGATGCATACTGTATTTTTTTCCCCCACTCTGTTCGATTTAATGGATTTAGTATGAATATTTTCTGCTTTTTTTTTTTTAAATAATTTATATTGTGGGTTGGTTCGGTTTGTAATCTGTACTTATGGACGGGAATTTAGTCATATTTACTTTGAGATTAAAAGAATTTTAGAGAAGGGTGAGAACTGTTTCCATTAAAAAGTTGACTTTTTATTTTTATTTATTTATTTTTTGAGGTCCTAGAAGTGTATAAGCCGGTTATGCTGTACAGAATTGTAGCTTAAGGTACAAGTAAGGTTGAATGAATTCAAATTACGGGTTCAGTTTTGATGTCCCAATTCTTGTCTACCCAATTAATGGATTACCCTTTATGTGAAAAAATTTATGAATTGAAAAATTAATTTAGTAGTTTCAAATCTTAGATGATTTGAGTGGTTGGACATAAATTGGGAGGCCAAAATTGGACATGTGATGTGATTTTAGTTTATGTTCGGCGGTTTGGGTTTTCTGAATGGAGTCATGTTACAAATTCTAGTGAAAAGTGAAACTATTTTTTAGTTTAGAAATTTAAATGATTTATTGTCAATTCATTGGTTAGACATGAATTGGAACACCATAGTCGAGTGATTTGAGTTTTGGGTCGAGTGTCTTAAGGAGGATATTGACATTGTAAGTTTGTATTTATAGTTAATATTCTTTGCGTAGCAACAGTTCTGTGTACAAGTGGGCTGCTATGATATGTGAGAAGTATTTTTTATTTAAGTTTTTGTAATATATCAATCTTTTAATCTTATTGGCTTATGCTTTGCTGTAAATCTAGATTGTTAGTTCTTGGCTTAAGTTTCAATTATGTATCCTTTGCAAGCTTCAATAGATTCCATATATGACTTTGGTTGTGTGCTTTTGCAAAATTGAACTGCCACTTTAAAAGGTGTGGTTTTGTGGTTGATAAGATATATTTTTTTTTCCGGTTATTTAATTCATGTCTTAATGTAATTACTGTTGTTTAGCAATTTACATGTTTAGTAAACTTGAGAACTTCCAGTTTATGAATTTCATTTCTAGTTTACATACAGAATACTTAGTGGAAAACCATAGCTATTTGTTAGAGATTACTTTTCTGCTCATTTTTATGCCACTCAAATCAAAACAAATATTTTCTCAACGAGAAGTACTAGTGTTGTATGTGATATTTTGTAGACTTTCTCCTTGAGTCAGAGGTTGTGCCCTATTACAAATCAGAACATGGCCGTGTTGCTATTAAGTCTGACACACTCATCATGATCGACTTAGCCAGCATAGCTGCTTGATTCTGTGTTTTTTTTTTTTTTCATCATACTTTTTTGGGGTTTGCAGGTTTATTGCTTCAATTTGTGCATTGTGGAATTTGTTATTTTTTGTTCTGAAACTGAATTATGTGTAAGTAGTTGTGTAAGCATTTTCCTAGTATTTTATTTCATTACTAGTTTCTTTCTGTTCTGAACTTAATGCAAGATCCGGTGTGATGTAGATGGACACCGTCTTTGTGCCAACCGAGAACAATGAGTCACCCAGTTCAGATATACAGCCTAATAGGCGTAGGAGGAGGCAGTCTATTGTCTGGAACCACTTCAAACTTGTGAAAGAAAGCGCTGAATCCACTAAGGCCCATTGTAATCAGTGCAATAGATCTTTTGCTTACATTACTGGTTCAAAGGTATCAGGAACCAGCCACCTTAAACGACATATTGCCCTGGGGATCTGCCCAGTAAGCCGTGAGAAAAATCAGCAAAGTACAGTTACACCTGGTTCACAAACTACTGGTACTGGTTCCCGAAAGAGACGCAAGACATCCCCTGCATTTCCAAGCTTCCATTTCGATCAGAACCAATGTAGCCGTGAGATTGCCAAGATGATAATTCTGCATGAGTATCCACTACATATTGTAGAACAACCTGCTTTTGTTGATTTCGTCCGGACTCTTCAACCCCAGTTCATCATGCCAAGCTTCAATACTGTTCAAGGTGATTGTGTGGCTATGTACCTGAACGAGAAGCAAAGCCTTTTGGATCTTGTCGATGGGATTCCTGGAAGAGTCAGCCTTGCATTGGACTTGTGGGTTTCAACTCAGAACCTGGGCTATGTTTTTGTGACAGGTCACTTCATTGATGATGACTGGAATTTACACCGTCGTATTCTTAATGTGATTATGGTTCCCTCTCCTGATTCATCCGACTCTTTTAGTGAAGCTATCGTGGCTTGCTTGTCTGATTGGCATATAGAAGGCCGGTTGTTTACCCTAACACTTGATCAGTCTTTCGTGAATGAGACTGCATTTGATAATCTTAGAGGTTTTCTTTCAGTCAAGAACCACATCCTGCTCAATGGTCAGTTATTGGTCGGACACTGCTTTGCTCGTGTTCTTGGTAATGTTGCACAAGATGGTTTGGGGGCAATGAAAGAAATCATTTGTAAAATTCGTGAAAACGTCAAGTATGTCAAAACTTCAGAATCTCATGAAGAGAAGTTTTTAGAGCTGAAGCAGCAACTCCAAGTTCCTAGCATGAAAGACCTTTTAATTGATGACCAAACTAAATGGGACACTACTTATCATATGCTGGTGGCTGCTTGTGAAATGCAAGAAGTCTTTGCTTGCTTGGATACCTCGGACCCTGATTACAAGATAACTCCATCAATAGATGAATGGAAGCAGGTAGAAACTCTTTGCATGTATTTGAAATATTTGTTTGATGCAGCTAACATTTTAACTGCCCCAACAAACCCTACTGCAAATGCCTTTTTCCCTGAAGCATCAAAAATTCAAATGGATTTGATGCAAGCTTCCATGAGCGAGGATCCATTTATCAGCTACTTGATCAGACCTTTACATGAAAAATTTGATAAATACTGGAGTGATTCTTGCCTGGTTTTAGCAATTGCTGTGGTTATGGATCCACGGTTCAAAATGAAGCTTGTGGAGTTTACTTTCTCCAAGATTTATGGTGAGAATGCTGAGACATGGATTAGGATTGTTGACGATGGCATCCATGAACTCTTCATCGAATATATGACACAAATGCTGGCTCTACCGGAACCAATGATGGAAGTTGGAGATGGCGTCATAAAATCGGAGCCACCTCAAGATGGTTGTCATGATCATGAAGGGACCTTTATTTCTGCTGGGGATGGGGGGCTTTCGGATTTTGATATCTATATCGCTGAAATTACAAGTAGCCACCACGTGAAGTCAGAATTAGATCAGTATCTTGAAGAGTCCCTTCTACCCCGGGTGCAGGAGTTTGATGTTCTGAGTTGGTGGAATCAGAACAAATCGAAGTATCCAACTCTATCTAGGATGGCTTCTGATATTTTGTCAATACCAATTTCTACTGTTGCTCCTGAATGTGTGTTTGAAACTGACACTAAGAAAATGGATAACTACCGGAGTTCATTGCATCCGGTGACAGTCGAGGCACTTTTTTGCGCCAAGGATTGGCTCCAGCATGGATCATCGACACAAACACCTTCACCATCGTTTGAGGTCACCAACGCAATTGTCAAAATGGAATTTTAGGTTTAGATTTAGGTTTCATTTTCTTCCTGTAGGTAGATCATGATACCCCTATTTGGATTGTTTTTATGGACCAATAAGTGGTTCAAGTCTTTACTTAGTGTTTTGTCTTTATTCAGTTTCATCTATCCTAGAATGTTTATAGTTTTGGTGCTTGCACTAGGAATTGTTTTTATTCTTGGATTCTTTGAACTATCGTCAAGAGTAGTACTGTGGCTAGTTTCAAAAATATCGGCCTAGCACGGCTCATTTTCCCATATTCTGGTTTGGCACTACTTTATCGGCTCGTTCTTACTTTTCTACTTCTTCAGATGTTTTGTTATATATATGTGTATGATCCCAGGTACTGCGGTCAATGAACTATTGATTTGAATCGTTTGAGATATTACGTCAGAACACCAAGCGAGCTCGCGTTTAAGCACGACTACAAACAGCAATGCCGCCCTAGAATGGAGTATATTACAAGAAATGTGTTAACTAGAAACGACATGTCGTTTCTAGTTTGAAGTTCTGCTGAAAGTAGTTTAGTACTACATTGAAACTCGATGATTAGTCGCCCGGAGCCCTTATTTTTGTTGCCAAAAGTTTTTATTTTTCAAACTTTTAAGTCGCCCTGTAATTGCAGGGAGTTAAAAGATTATTCGTGATCTTAATTACAAACTTTATATTAAGTAGTTATTTTTGGTCTTTTAGTATCTTCACTAACGGTAAAATACATTTAAAAACTTGTTTAGTTATGCTTTTGTTTTTGTTTTTTAAAGAAATTCTAAAGCAAAATCATGAGTTATTTCATTAAAAAATACAGAAAGCAGAAAATGAAAATATAGACAAGCAAAGCCCTATGTAATTCATTTAACGAGCCACGTTACGTGGTGAATATTTTTAATACAAAACTTTAGGGTTCCTATCATTTCATTACTTACTCGAGTTGCTCTTGGTTGAAACAGGATGTTGTGTAAGTAAACTACACGTCGTTTTAAAATTGGATGTCGTAGGTGAACGTAAGTAAACTATACGTTGTTTAAATAAAACGCACTGTCGTTTTAGCCAATGAAAATGACTGTCCTTCCTCTATGAAAATATACAAAGCCAGTAGACATTGCGATAAGAGCCATACTCTTTGACTATACAAGTATTTGCTTAGAGACTTCTGCTCTGCTCTTTCTCTTCTTGAGAAGGAAAGATAAACCCATTGTAATAAACTCTACCCTCTCAAAAAACCAGGCTCCATTATATGTATTACATATAAGCTGAAAAACTCTTAACTCTCAGGAAAATGGTCTCCATGGCATCCCAAGCTGCAACCCACTTTTCTACTCACACCACCCACTTACCCTCTTTGGAGAACCTACCAGTTATCAACCTCTTTGAGAACTGCAAGTCCATGGAGCAACTCAGACAAATCCACGCCCAAACGATCAAATTGGGCATTATGTCACTCCCGTTTGTACAGAATAAGATTATAGCCTTATCTTCTGCCCTAGAAAGTGACAACATGGTCTATGCGCGTCGAGTGTTCGACGAAATTCCTGAACCAAGTGTTTTCGTTTGGAACACCATGATCAAAGGCTTTTCTAGGACGAAGTGTCCGCGAGATGGGGTTTCGATGTATGCCGCCATGCTAAGGAGGAGTTTCAAGCCAGACCACTATACGTTCCCGTTCTTGTTCAAGGGATTTACTCGTGATGTTGCATTGGCTTGTGGGAAAGAGTTGCATTGTCATGTGCTTAAGTTCGGGTTCGGTTCGAATATTTTTGTGCAAAATGCTTTGGTGAATATGTACTCTTTGAGTGGGCTGGTTGATATGGCTCGTGGGGTTTTCGACTCAAGTAATGAGAGGGACGCGGTGACTTGGAATGCAATGATATCTGGGTACAATAGAATAAAAGATTTTGATGAATCGAGGAAGCTTTTCAAACAAATGGTGGGAAGAGGAGTGTTGCCCACTTCTGTTACCTTTGTTTTGGTGCTCTCAGCTTGCTCCAAACTAAAGGATTTAGATACTGGAAAGCAGGTTCATAAATATATCAAGGATCGCGAGATTGAGCCTAACTTAGTTTTGGAAAATGCTCTGATTGATATGTATGCAGCTTGCGGGGAAATGAGTCTCTCACTTGAGGTTTTTGAGAACATGAAGAATAGAGACGTAATTTCTTGGACTACCATTGTCTCCGGATTTGCCAATTCAGGACAGGTTGATTTAGCTCGAAAATATTTTGATTGCATGTCTGAAAGAGACTATGTCTGTTGGACAGCCATGATTGATGGGTACCTACGGGTGAACTGCTTCAAAGAGGCTTTGGAGCTCTTTCGTGAGATGCAGAGTTCAAAGATGAGACCTGATGAATTCACAGTAGTTAGCATCCTAACGGCTTGTGCTCATCTAGGTGCGCTTGAACTGGGAGAATGGATTAACACTTACATCGACAAAAACAAGATCAAGAAAGACACCTTTGTTCGAAATGCACTAATAGACATGTACTTTAAATGTGGCAACGTGGAAAAAGCACTTGTGGTTTTTAATGAACTGCCTCAGAGAGACAAATTCACATGGACGGCTGTGATTGTTGGCCTTGCTATTAATGGACATGGTGAGCAAGCTCTTGATATGTTCTCACAAATGCTGAAAGCTTCAATTATGCTGGATGAGATAACCTGCATTGGCGTTCTTTGCGCCTGTACTCACACTGGCATGGTAGATGAAGGAAGAAATTTTTTCGCTAGTATGATCACCCAATATGGAATTCAGCCGAACGTTGCACATTATGGGTGTATGGTGGATCTTCTTGGTCGAGCAGGGCATCTAAAAGAAGCATATGAGGTTATACTTAATATGCCAGTCAGTCCAAATTCAATTGTCTGGGGAGCTCTTCTTGGTGCCTGTAGAGTTCATAAAGATGCAAAACTGGCTGAAATGGCAGCTAAAAAGATTCTCGAATTGGAGCCAGAAAATAGTGCTGTTTACGTTCTGTTATGCAATATATACGCAACTTGCAATAAATGGGAATGCTTACGTGAAATTAGACAAATGATGAGCAGTAGAGGAATCAAGAAGACCCCAGGATGCAGTTTGATAGAGATGAATGGAATGGTTCACGAATTCGTAGCCGGAGACCAGTCACATCCTCAATCCGAAGAAATATATTCTCACTTGGAGAAAATTACAGGGGATTTGAAATCTGCTGGATATTCACCTGATACCTCAGAGGTATTTCTGGATATGGGAGAAGAAGAGAAAGAAAGTGCAGTCTACCGCCATAGTGAGAAGTTGGCTATTGCATTTGGTCTTATTAGTTCGAAGCCTGGGGTGACAATTAGAGTTGTGAAGAACCTAAGGATGTGTGTGGATTGTCATGGAATGGCGAAGTTGGTGTCAATGGTGTATAATAGAGAAGTAATTGTTAGAGACCGAACCCGGTTCCACCATTTCAGGAACGGTTCCTGTTCTTGTAAAGATTATTGGTAAGGATTGTAGATTTGGTATAGTGTAGAAACTGCCGAAACATGGCAGTCGTAATATCAATTCTTGGCTTCCAGCATAATTTTATTTAGGATATTTGTTCTACTTAATATTTCTGCACTTCAAATATGCATGAATCATGAACTATACCATGACAAAAATGCATGGACAGAGCAACACGAAAGTGCAAGTACACGAGATATACCGCGACTTGTAGTTTTCATTGTCACGTAAAAATTTGGCATCTCTTGCAATTATATCATCCGCAGTCACCATTACGCAAGAGATTTTGGTTTAAGGAAAGACACGTTTGTCTAATCAAATATCGTCGATTGATGGATGTGGGCTCCATGAGTGTAGATTTTACAGCGCAACCTACGTGGAGCCCACTTGATCAACGGCTATGATCCAACAAAAGTATACTGTGTTACATTTCACTAGTATAACTAAACTAAGATGGTATTTGGTTGATAGCAATGAAATGGAACTTAATAGTTTTACATTTTTTTGTTTTACTTTTTATTTACGAACTACAATGTAACGACTATTACATCAAATAGAAGAATTAGAATTATATTTGAAAATGAACGTAAAAATTATTTTATTCTTAAGTTAGTTATTTTTTCTCATTTTGTCTTTTATTTTATATATTTTGCGTCCTTATTTTTATCTCTTTCTTCATATTTATGACTAAACTAAGTGTAAAATTTATATCCATATCTATGTTTAAACCACCTACAAATTATTTTTTTTTCTCATATCATCCGATTACTATATTTTTTGTTTTTTAATATACATTTTGTATATTATATTTATATGATAAATAATAATAAGTAATTATTAAAAATAGAGTAATTCCATTAAATTGATTCCCAGCAAACAGAATAATTATTTTTCCCGTTACATAAACGAGACATAAGACATATAGTAAGGAAATGTCCACAAATGGGGAAATCCCACTTCCAGAGAAGAATCTTCAACTGGAGGCCGGGTCAAGCACAGGGAGTCTGCAATGTAAACTGATCGACTTGTCCATTTGGCGTGAACCCGGAATGAAGAACTGGAATATCACGGTCAAGCAAGCACCTTGAGGAGCAATGCCATAGAAAGCGCAATCCGGCTTAGCCAAGTGGTAACAGAGACTTTTCGCAAAGTGCTTCACACTAACTTGAACAGTCTGAGCATCACCCCTCAAAAGGGCCCTGGAGGATCGAGTCTGGGCGCTCACATTTCGATCCTCGGCAGGAGCCTCAGCCTGATCACCAACGACCAACAGTTTCCGAAACTCGGCCCCGAGCGTGATCAGCGTCGTCGAAATCTGCACGTGCAAATCCCCGTACTTGGCTATCGAGACACTCAGCAGATCCCCGACGTGCTTCATCCGATCCACGAAGCTCTGCAGCTGATTCAAATCGGGGACCTGAACCAGCGTCCGAGGCAAGTCCTGAGCCAAACCAAGGGCCGTCTGAAGCTCAAGAAGGTGAGTCCGAGACAAGGGTTTCGAAATGGGGACGTCTTGGATCACGGCGGACTTGAAGCCCTTGGTCTCCAAGCTGAGGAAAGGCATTGGCTGGGTCGAATTGGCGGGCAGCTTCTTGACCAGCTTGATCTGGAGGCGATTCGCGGTGGCACCGGTGCCGAACTCGGTGCAGATGCTGACGCTGCTGCGGAGAGCTCGGTGGAGGAGGGAGACGTCAACGGCGAAGGCGATCCGGTCCCCGTTCTGGCTGGAGATCCGGTAGTCATCGAAGAGGGCTTCTTTGCGGAACTGGGCGACGGATTGGATTCCGTCGCCGTTGAGGAGATTGTGGAGGAAGAAGGCGTGGTCCCTGGTGAGGTAGAGATGGCAGATCTTGCCCATCTTGTCTAGGGCCGGCAGGAACCTCTTCTCCAGAAGGCTCACGCCATTCTCAGTCAGAAACGCCTTGAACTTCATCTCTGTTTTCTACTCTCTTTCCTGGAAAGTGTTTTCTCGGGAAACAAACAGTGGGGCTAATTTATTAGGGGCTTTTTTTTTTTGAAACTCACCTGTGGGGAGTGAGTGGGCGCCAAAAGTGTGAAGACTTGGGTTGGGTCGGGTTGGGTGGGGTGTGTAGGTGATACTTCGCCGCTAGATTAGGGAACTGGCGCCAAAGTTAAGCCAATTTTAGCTGTCTGCAAAAGGACTTTGCTTGTAAATTTTGCTAAACGTAAGGGTAAATTTGGAATAGCGAATATACCCAACTTGGTTCGGGCGGCTTGCACGCGCCCACCAAGCCCGTGTCTCTGTGACTTTAGAATTTGGATCAGAGAAATTGTCTCAACTTTTAAGCTCTATTTTAATAATGTCATTTAAAAAAAAAATAATAAAAATCTTCATATTAAATTGTCTATCCTCTCCGGTTAAGCAGGACTCTTCCCTTTTGGCATTTTACTTTTAAGTTCATTTCGGCAAGTATTTTAATATCTGATTCTTTCAATCCTTGTTTTAAGTGTGTCGATTGGCTTAAAAGTTGCTGATGTACAAGTTTGCTATTAATATGCCCCGAATTATAGTTTCATCAGCATGAAAAAAGAAAAACGAAGATAAAAATGAAACAGAAGTTAAAGCGATTATATAACATTCATACACATTTTCTAGCTACAAGGATATAGGCCCTCAATTTTAGACATCATCATATACTGTGTCAGCCTCTACATGATTGAAAAACTTACTCCGGATGATCTTCTGCAAGACGAAGCTTGTTCAAAATCTCCTCCAATGCCTGAACTCCAACCTTGTACCGTTCTTGTGATTTTCTACCTTCTTCCACAACTTTAACAATGCATTTGTACATATGATCATATCTGTGAACGGGGTTATTGACATCGATTCCATTGCATCTGTTATCAAGAACATAGTTCCGCTTGATATCCTTTCTCCACCTGGAAAGAACATATTGTGGTGGAATCTCCTCCATGCCATTTTGGCTGAGGACTGAAAGTGCATGCCTGCACAAATACCCTCTGAAGTTAAAAATGCCGCAGACACAAAGGACCTCCATCTCTGGCTGATTGAACAGAACCTCGTAGTCTCTTGTCTCCCTCTCATTTCCATCGACTTCAACTTGTTCCTTTACAACATATGTCCTGATGGAACCATCGGCGTTTGACTGTCTTGAGCAGAAACACGAATACATTCCCTCCACTTCCCTTTCAAACTTTCGTAGTATGTCATTTGTGTACAATCTTGAGAGCTGCAACTCAAAATAATATCTTGTCTTATGCATAGAACTTGAGTTTTTTGAATCCAAATCTGCCAATGCCTCAAGCTGGTAGTGCTTCTGCAGTGCTTCATCGTACTTATCTAAGAACTCTTTCAGTGGAGTATTTTTCTCCAGATATTCCTCGAAAAATGAGGAGACAATCTCGTTTGGTTGGATTGGAAACATACCCACCAAAAATATATCCTTCAAAAATGCTGGAACCCAATGTTTCCTGTCTTCATATAACGACTGAAGCCATTTCTGATCCCTAATTCCATGACGCTGAATCATATCCTCCCAAGCGGCTTCAAACTCCTCAGGCCTCTGAGTGTAATAAACTGCTCTGTTCAAAGCTGCTTTAATTGCATCATACTCAAACAGGCCTCCCAAGTTCTCTGGAACTTTTTGCATTATACGTGATAAACAAAGACACTGAGTAGCTCTAGGAAAAACGTCAGAAACAGCAGTCTGTAATATGCCATATTGGTCAGTAATGATAGCTTGTGGAGGGCGTCCTGACATACATGTAAGCCATGCCCTAAACAACCAAGTATATGATTCAACTGTTTCACCTGCAAGTAAACCACAACCCAAAAGAACAGATTGTCCATGATGATTTACCCCAGTAAATGAAACAAGAGGGACTTTATATTTGTTTGTCAAGCATGTAGTGTCGATGCAAACTACATCTCCAAAATAACCATATGTGACCCTAGTCCTTGAATCAGCCCAAAACAAGTTCTTGAAGCATCCTTTTTCATTGAGATCCACCACATAGAAGAAATTTGGATCCATCAACTGCAAGCGACCAAAGAAATTTTGAACAGCTTGGGAATCTCCTGCTTCAAGCTTCAACTGATTGGGGTACTCAATAATCCTTCCAGGTTCTTCTTCATCAACGTCTACAGTCACATTTGCCTCGGTATCAATTATCACTGTTCTAAATAACCTAATTTTTTGAGCTTCTTCAGGCCCTTCTAATTGTAGTGCTCTTTTGGTTCCAATGCCTATGCTCTTGTAGGATTTATAAAATTTTCCACTGGCAGGGCTAATCAAGTGGTTATGCTCTAGCTCAACCTCAATAATTCTCCATCTTTTGGTGTCTATTAACCTGAACTTAATCATTGCTGGGCAACCGGTTCTTGTTTCTGGTCTGGGGCGGTTTGCTTCACTTTTCTTTTTGAAACCTGCACTGCTGCAGCTAAGTTTTCCTCTGTATCTTTCCTTACTCTTTCTATACCACGTATTACTTACTCTAACCCCAAATCCTTGGTCCTTGGCATAGCAATTATAAAAGTAATACACATCCTCGTAGGAATCAAACTCCATTCCAACTTTAGGAGGTAGGGGATTTTCTCCTTGTATTATGCCACCTTGACTCACATATTCCGTCATTGCACAATCTCCCTCAATCTCCAAGTCATCTCCATCATCATCACCTAGCGGCTCAGTGTTGAGAGAGACTTCGTCCATCTATAAACAGACAATAAACCAAGAAGCCCACAGAAAGTAAGTAACAGTTAAATAAGAATTCCCAAGTACTAATGCAGTAGAACCAAGTGAAAACCAAGTACGAATGCATAATTCTTCGTTTACTTATTATTGTTGCTCCTGCCATAAACGAAATCTACTAGGGTTTCTGACAAAAGGATATATATTGCACCTAATTGAAACTCTCTTTCAAGGGTCTTTACTTATACAAAAATATGAAGCATATCCCTATGCCCTCATGCTAACTCCAGCCCATTCCTTCTTTTAGCATTCTAAAGCTGAAGCCCGTTATGATGTAAACATCTACTTGTTAACGAAGAGCAACATTATAATGGTTGCATTTCAGGACGCATATTCATAGTTTCGGTGTCAACCAGTTCAGCATTCATTGTATCACGTTGGGATATAAGAAAGTATTGTCCAGCATAAATAACTCCATTCACTAGTATTCCTTCCCAAATAAACAAACAAAACACCATTTTTGAAGATAAACCATGTGTTCAATGCTAACTTAAATTTATTTTTCACGAGTGTAAAGTTTCGCTTAAAAGTTAAAACAATGAGGCATGAGGTGAGTTGGGTGATACCCTTTTCTTAAAATTTTCCCAGGAACCAAACAAAGGGTAAAAGAAATTTGAATCCCAGAAATTAGTAAAGCATCTGATGGGTCTGCACAGTCACCTTAGAGGATCTAAGACCTTAGCGGAGAAGTGGGAAGTGCAGGCACGCGCCGAGCGAGCGCAGTTAAGAGGGCTCGAGATTACTCTTATAGCCTTAATCTTTCAATACAAATTTTGATTGAGAGAAGTCAGAAGTGACCAGCTAGCAGCAGAAATTGACATTATAGACTCACCTCAGTGGTTGAGAGAGAGACCTAAATAGGGTCGGCGGAGTTCATAGAGGCTTGACGGAGATGATAGTGAGGGACCGGACACTTGTCATGAGGGATGAGTTTGCTCTCAGCCAACAAAAATCGTAAGTGAAGATCTGATCTTCAGAGAGATCATCCACTCAAGTTTACCCTCCATGAAATGAATCATATGATTGATCAGCTGTTAAGTTGTGCATAATAACCGGCAAAACCAACCAATAATATTAACAAGTGTTTTACTATGTTTGGTAGAGTGGAAACGTGGGAGGAAAGAAAATGGCGGAAAGAAAGTTGGAGAGAAAATTATGAGTGTTTGGTAGGAAAGAAAAGAGGAGGGAAAAGAAAAGAGGATGGAAAAAAATGCATATAGGTTCCATTAGTTTTTATGCATTTGGAGAGAAAAGCGAAGGAAATACGTTTTAACACTAATAATGAATAGATAATTACACATTTATCCTCTTTCAAAACAAATTAATATATTTGAAATGGATGTTATTTACATTAAAAATCGGTTCAATTATAAAACAATAAAATGACAGTTAAAATTGATAACAACACCGAATTTTTTTAATAATTTAGCTTTTCGAATATAGAGTTTATTCACTATAGTCACTAATATTATAATATTTTCTGAGTACAAAAGTTAGATCCCTCTTTATGTGCCTTAGGTTTCATATTTATAGCTCTTGGGAGGAGATTTCTTAAATTAATTACAAATATTTGAATTTGAATTGATACTATCACAATATTATAGGACATTAATAGTGTCAAACACTATAATGAAATTTAAATAGAATTTAATTTATTAATTAAATTATCGAGTGACAAACAAATATATCATCACGGTATTGGGTACTATTAGTGGATTTTGTATCCTAAAATCACAAAATTAAATTGACAAAATCACAATTTGAATAAGAAGATAATCTTGTTAGATATCTTCGGGATTCTGATAATAAGTGGTCTGCTAAAAGAAATCCTGCTGGTATCATATTACGGATCGAGCAATCTCCTCAATTTGAGATGAGCATTCGACCTGAGCTTCTTGAATGAAGTGATCAGGAGTTGGACCAGATAAAAGTTTGTGCACAACAGATGTATTCTGTAATTTCACTATGTTACTCTTTTCTTTTCATCTTGTATACCAAACAAGACGAAGGAAGTGCATTTTCTCCTGAAGCTGACATTTTTTTGTACACACTACCACTACATGTCATTCATTTTACTGAAACGAAAAACTACTGGGCACTAGCAAGATGATTTTCCAACGAAATTTTCATTTCTAAATTTCTAAGTTCAACGTTTTTTTCACAGAGCCTTGTTTCAAAATTAGATGCACGCAACCATAGTATGGTCGAAAGCAAGAAACTCCCTGCGGTCAAGTAAGATCAGGATAAACTTACATACAAGTAACCCCTAAAAGCTTCTTTCTTGTTTTTGTCTTTTAAAATTATTTTCGTGACAAAAGCTAAAGCTTCTACAGTTCATTTACATAGGAAAGTCAACTTCTGCAGCAGCAAACCACCCCGCAATTAAGAAATATGAACAAGAATACGACGGCAACAGAGAACTCGCCCGCAACTGAGTTATTCATGCTTGTCTTCTACATCATGAACCCTATTCAATGATTCTTCAAATGCTTGCAATGCAACCTTGTAATGATCAACAGAAATCACACCCTCTTCTACAATTTGCAAGGCGCTCTTATACAACTGGTTAAACCATTGTACACGGTCACCAGCATCGACGTTATTCGAACCATGATCCAGAACATGTAGACGCTTATAATCCTTCTTCCATCTTGAGAGGATGTATTTAGGAGGAATCTCCTCCACGCCATTAAAGTTGAGCACACACAGGGAATGCCGGCAAAGATATCCATAGAAGTTGAAGCAACTGCAGATGCAACGAACCTCGCCTGCTGTTCTGTTGTACAGAACTTCATAATCCCTTATCTCTCTCCTATTTCCCTCCCCCATAACACGCTCTTTGACCAAGAATATAACGATTGGACCGTCTACATGTAACTGTGTTGTGCTAAAACAAGAATACATCTCTTCCACTTCAAATTGGAACCTTTTAAATACTTCTCTCGTGTAAACTTTTGAGAGCTGCAATTCGAAAGAACACCTTGTTTTCAAAGTGGGGTTTGAGCTTCTTGAGTCTATATCAGCAAGAGCTTCTTCCTTGTGTTTCTTTTGTAGAGCTAATTCATACTTATCAAGAAATTCTTTCAAAGGGGTCTGTTTGTGGACATATTTATCGAAAAATGGACTTAGTGTCTCGCTGGGACGTGCAGCCGCCATTCCAGCAAAAGATGTATCCTTCAAATAAACCAGAGCCCACCGAACTCTTTCTTCATATAAAGAGCGAAGCCACTCATGGTCACTAATTCCAAAACGTTGAATCATAAATCCCCATGCTGCTTCAAATTCAATCACCTTCAGAGATTCATAAACTGCTTTAATTAATGCCTTTCTAATAGCATCATAATTGCGCAAGCCTCCCAATTTTTCTGGAACCTTTTTCATGATGTGTGATAAACTAAATCTATGGTGACATCTTGGAAATACCTCAGCAACCACACTCTGCAAAGTTTTACACCTATCAGTAATAATGGTTTGGGGAGAACGCCCAAACGTACAAGTCAGCCAAGCCTTGAACAACCAAATATAAGACTCTGTTGTCTCACCTGCTAGCAGGCCACAACCTAGTAAAACCGAATGGCCATGGTGATTTATTCCAACAAAAGCCACAAGTGGAATCTCATATTTGTTTGAAATGTATGTGTTGTCAAAGTAAATGATATCACCAAAATAACCACAAGCAGCCCTAGACCTCGCATCAATCCAGAAAACATTCCTTAAACGCCCTTCCTCGTTGAGATCCATCAAGTAAAAGAAGTTTGGTTTAGTCAACTGCATACGACAGAGATAGTTATAAAGGGCCTGTGTGTCGCCTTTTCTAAGGTGCAAGTGATTGGGTTCTTCAGGAAGCATCCCAACTTTTCTTGTTATTGAATCTGAGGCCCCATTACCCCCAGAATCTATCACCAGTGCTTTGTACAACTTGATCGTTCTTACATCGGCATCAGAACTCGTAAGGGAATTCCGCTTGACCCCACTACTACCCATCTTCTTAATTGACTTGTAGATCTTAGCACCTAATAAGTGGTTGTGTTCAAGGGTAACCTCAAGTACCCTCCACCTCTTCGAGTCCACTAATCTCATCCTTATCATTGCCGGACAGCCAGTTCTCGTTTCCTTTCTCAGACGATTAACATCTTTAATTCTCTTGAAACCCTGGCTGCTGCAACAAAGCACTGCACCATACTTCTCTCTGCTATTCCGCTTGAACCATGAGTTTTTAACTCGAACACGAAACCCCACTTCTTTGGCATAGCAATTGTAATAATTATAAGCGTCTTCATAAGACTCAAACTCCATTCCAAGAGCAGGTGCAACAAATTCCTTTCTTCCCTCCGATACACCATTTTGACCATGTAATTCAGCTGTTAAAGTTAAACCACCTCCATCCGTCTGAATCTCGTCGCACTCAGGATCAAGTACTTGCTCAGTACCAAGAGAGGCTTCTTCCATCTGAAAGCCACATAACACAAGCTATATGACTAGCAAATCGTATCAAAAATTATGTGTTACAAAAAGAAAAAAGAAAGAGAATACCCCAGACTCTAAAAATTAAAGGGTCTAAAGTTTATATAACAATATGCCCAAAATTGCTTTACAGTCATCTTCTATGCCCAAACAAATTGCTTCCATCAACTCCCACTTAAAAATTTAGTTCAAACCTTTCCCAACTAATATTCCTTTTTGTGTTCATATATAGACTGAATTCCGCAGACCCCAAAAGAAAAATGCAGTAATGCAGTAAAATAAGACAAAAAAAAAACGTTAAGTTCATAGGCTCTGGGAGCTTCAAGTCATCCACCTTTGTTTTTTATTTTATGTCTCAAATTCCCGGAAACCGAAAGAGAAAATACAAACATACAATCCTTAAAATACTTCAACGAACCGTAAAATTTTGATTAGAGGTCATAACCTAAGAAAATCAGAGAAGAAAAAATATATCTGTATATATATAATTATTTTCGGAGCCAGATAAGGTAAAGTTTAGGGAGAGCTCACTTACGTTGGTTGAAAATTGAGGCATAGAACCAGAAAACAGTCGGAGCTGAGAACCTTCGGAGTCGCTGGAGCGACTCTGATATGGGAACGCTGAGTTGAGTTCCTGTTCTGTTTTTTTGGTTGTTGTTAATGGTGGACTTCTTCTTCCTCCCCTTCATGTTACAGTTTGACCTCTTTCACCGTTTTGTATGCTCAATCAACGTTCGTAGTCGCATCACGCCATCAAGAAGAGACGCGAAACCGTAATAAGCCATTTATGAAAACGACACGTCGTTTTTAAGAGAGCTGGTCCAAAATGAGTTGGATAAGATTAACTTGGTCTAAAATGGGACATTTGTGCAATAACATTTTTAAAAGTGTCTAGGATGTCGAGTATTGACTATAAAAAATTATTATTTAGAATTTTTTCATAGCTAAAAAGTTCTTGACCAAATACCACAATATTTTTTTTTTACTCTTAAAAATATCATTTTTTTAAAAAAATATATGAAAAAATTATTTTAGTCCAAGTTGATTTTACTTGTATCTTTTTTTCATTTTTTTATGTTACTGTCCTATCCTTAAATAATAGCAGGGCGGGTTCTAACTATTATTTTATGAAAAAAAAAAACTATTTTTTTTATAAAATTTTTAACAAAATTTTAAAAAATGGGCCCATTGGCCCTTAGGGCACAGCTGGATCATCAGCCAGCCTGTCCTTTTTTTTTTTTTTGGGAAAAATGACATACGTACGATCTTTTTAAAATATTGACCAAATTATGTTCCAACCCATTTTACTTATTTCTATACAAACTTTATCTGGAAAATGCCAATATTTTAATTTTCCCTCTCTCTTCTCATCTCTCACTCAATTCTGAAAGGCTTTGACTCGTCTCCTTCGTTTCGTCGTCGGCAATGTTTAGATCGAGGGCTTGTGAAGTATACCCATCCTCGATCTCTTCTAATGCCTGGCAAACGACTTAGTTTTGGAGTCACCATGAATCAGGTATCTGAGAAAATAAGTTTTTTAGCTTCGATCTGTTCTTATATTGATTGATAGACAAACTAAGTCTTAGTGTTAGTAGAAGATGAACTAGAATAGAGTTTTATTTTATTTCTTTTCCTAATGAAATTATTTGTTTTGTTTTTTTTTTTTTAATAATGAAAGAGAAGAATTGTGTTTGAATTCTTTTTATTTTATTAATTTAATGGGGCACTTGGAAGCTTGGCATCGAAATGGGTATTTGATTGTATTACTAGAAGAATACACTCTCATTCACTATCCACTTTTTGCTATTTCTTTTTTTTGTTTTCTTTTTATTTTCTTTAAAAAAAAACTTGTGACTTTTGAGTACATAATTTTTTGTCTGAATTTGTATTTATTAAGCTATATGTGTATAAGTATACATTTTCAATAGGTATAATAAGATGCCTGCTTGGTGTTTAATAAGATGTCTATGAAGAATTACTATACTTAATTCAATAATTTATATTTTTAGGCAACGATAATTATTATACTTAAGAATGATGCTAGGTATACCAAGATTGTTATCAATTTTTTAATACCAATATATGTTACATATAAATTGATATTCAATTAGTGTATTAGAACTTACCACAAATAAATTAATCATATTCACTAATTGAATGATACCAATTCACATGCCACATGTGATAGTATTAAAGTTTTAGTATACGTAGCATTATTCTTATACTTAATTCAATGTTGCGATCTTAAAAATAAAATACATGATGCATTTTCTAGAGTTGCAGAGCAAAATATATTCCATCCATAGTAAATAACCACATGATTTCTTTATCCTGAAATAAGAATTTGAACTTTTTTTCTAGCATAATGATGTTGTAGCTAATTTTGTAGCTAATCACTCTTAAAATCAATTACCAATTTATTATTACAAACCATAAGCTAATTGATTTTTAGAAACTAGAAACCAAATTGACTACTAAAAATCAGCAACTATATTGGTTCCATCATAAATATCATAACTATTTAGTTAATAGAAACTGAAAACTAAATTAGTTTCTATCATATACAGTAGAACTATTTAGTTAATTAATTTATTAATTACTAAAAACTAGTTATATTATTGGAAACCAGTTGTCAGAATCTATAAACTAAATAGGTTTCCAATAACTAGTAACCAATATCTATTTTTGTTGCTTTTACTTCAAAAATATAATTACTTAATTTGAGAAATTGGTCATATTCTCCAACATTCTTATTCAATACCTCACCTAATTCTTGCTCTAGAGTATTCTACAAAAAACAAACCACAATAGTTTTTAAGAAACTTTCATTATTTCATGTGGTTTGAAAAAGAAACCACAATGGTTTCTAGGAAACTTTCATAATTTTTTGTGATTTACTTAGCTACAGAATATTCTATAAAATGGAAATCACAATGGTTTCTAGGAAACCTTCTTAATTTCCTATGATTTACTTAACTACGGAATATTCTACTAAAGAAAACCACAATAATTTCCAGGAAACCTTCGTGGTTTTCTGTGATACTTAGTTACATGGTATTTTACAAAAAAAAAAGTCACGATAGTTTCCAGAAAACCTTCTTAGTTTTCTGTGATTTATTTAGCTGTATATTCTGTAAAAAAGAAACCACAATGGTTTCTAGTAAATATTCGTAATTTTCTATGATTTATTTACGCACAAGATATTCAACTAAAGGAAACCAAATTAGTTTAAAAAATCTTTGTGATTTTTTATGATTTATATATAGGATATTTCGCTAATAGGAAATCAAATTAGTTTCTAGGAAACCTTTGTGGTTTCTTGTAAAAAAGAAAAAAAAAAAGATGACTTAATTACTAAAATACTACCGCATTTCTAGCTCCCAAAGTATTTAGAATAATATCCTAAAAAGATTGTATTGAATTTTATTATTTTCGAAAGATTGTAAATTTGGTAATATTTTTGAAAAATAGGTGTAAGTATCCAAAAATCTTTTTCTTTTTATTTATTTTTACCTCTACCTGCAAGTCATTCTCCTCGGGCCCCAAGGCAATGCAATGTCGTTTACCGTCGAAGTTTAATGAAGGATGACTCATGTTTATCGTTAATGACAGAACAACTACACCTTGTTTATCAAAGATGTCTTTTAAAAAGACTACATGAATATCAATTCCATTGAAGTTTAATTCAAAAAGTATAGATGACATGTCGTACTTATCATAATTTGAGAAAATATTACCCTTTTATATTGATTTATGTTCTTTTAGGTATATTTCTTAATTTGAATAAGATTTTGTTGACAGAGGTTTTGTCAACAATAAATTTAGGAAATTACAATACGTGACTTGTGTGAAAAGGGTTGATAAATCAAAGCAAGTAAAGAGACAAAAATTTTATATTGATTTAACCCCAAAAAAGATGAGCCTACGTCCACTGTTTTTCATTATTTTCTGGAGAATTACAAGAGTTTTGTTAAGTCTCAAGGTTGGAATTCCAAGAGCTAAAATATAGAATGTTGTTCAGAAAAAATAAGTCAAAGAAAAAGACTCTCACAGCAACATTGAACTCCCCTTATATATGTGAGGGTAGCTCAATGTTTCCCAATTGTGAAAATGAGCAAGTGTGTAATCAGAAAATACAACTTGAGTAACAATATAATTGGGTAATAACTTAAATGGAATGATTGGTCGATCTTTAAAGAGAAACTTTGTTTCCTTTTTTTTTTGTAGATTACTCATTTGATGAAGCTTGATCTAGTTTCCTTTTTCACACTGGTCACACTTAACTCATTCGGAAGAGGTCACACTTTGATAAAGAAAATTCTCATGCGACCTGACACGTCCAACATGGTTGCTAACTTTCCCCTTTTGGCATTGACCAACGTATAGATTTTAGACTGCATAACAATTGCCCCCCAGCTCTATTAGTTCTTTAGGACAAAATAGAGCTTCATTCTCTGATAAGTGCGAGTTTAAAAAATGTGACATCATGATATAACCTTGAGATCTTCAAAGAGTCGCCAGTTCTCAAATCCTATCTTTTCAGAACCACGCATACCTTTTCCTGACAGACACAATCATGTGTCACCTTTTCTCAGGAGAATAGCAAAATTCGAGGAAACTTCTCCGTCTTTGAGCAGACGCGATGATAGCGATGACACCAGTTGTTATCTTAAATCGAGATGTTTCAAATTTTGAAAAAATACTTATTTAATTTCAAAAATTAACTCCTGTGTGAACTTCGGCCATTAGATCTGAAAATTAAATGCCTTGATCTACGGCTGTGATTTGATGATGCTTGATATAATGCTTGAGATATATATATCAAAAATCCATCCGCCTCCTCTTCAAAACTCGAACCCTATTGCCTCCTGTTCCTCTTTCATTTCTTCTGAAATCCGAAGCATCCATAAGACAAATTCTCCCAGTGTCCCTTTTCGTTTTTCAGCTCGCACAAATTTATCATCTTTTTCAATGAAGTCATCACCACAATCCTTCAAACGACATCTCGGTTCTTCAGTCTCTAAAAAAAGGTTAGCATACATTCTTTCTCTCTTATTGTTCTTCGATTTTTAGAAAATCCTTATTTACAGAGCTTATTTCTAGAAATAGATAAATCATAGAGCCTGAATATAAACCCATCCCCATATTCAGATGAATTGAAAAATGGGAATATCTCAGAATCTCTCCATTAACTTATCGAATAAATTACTTTTAGATGATTGATAGATGAACCCATAAAAGAAATTTAGGATCTGAAATCCTGATGTTTGAAAACCAAAATCAGTCGAGTAATGAATTACCAAAGAGTTGCTCGAACAATTTTAGATGAATCCATAGATTGATTATAAAAAATTCGATAAACAGTTTGTTGTCGGTACAATCCTAGGATTTGTGGCCCTAAATTGCTCGCATATAGCAAAGATACTTGATGCTTGTATAGGACTAAACCCATCCCATACTTCTTCTTTCAGATGTCTAGTAGTGAGGAATTTAGGGAGGGGAATGCATTCTCAGGAGAATCATCTAATACAAGCATTAGCTCTATAAACCTCGAAGACTATCTTGAGCCAGAACTTGAAGTAGAAATAACCAGGGTCAGGCAAAGTAGTCCTCGCATAGGCGACCTCCCTCAAGACCAATGGCCTCGGCATATTAGAGATGCCCCTGTATTTATATCGGGTCATCAGTATGTAGAAGGAGATTAGTCATGTACCAATATAAAGACGAGCTGTATAACAAACTTGCTCAGAAAGATCATATGCAACTACAAAATCAACGTCCCTCTTTGCCTACCCATAGAGTGCAATCGACCATACACACCTTCTCGCAGAATCACCTCATTCTCAGAAGCAGTTCTCAGATGTGGTGTCCACCTCCCATTTCATCTATATATAAAATCGATCGTTGACTATTATGGAGTTGTCCATTTTCAACTAACCCCAAACAAATATAGATATATGATAGGTTTGTACACATTATACCATAAATTAGGTTTAGAATCCCTCATTCCTGAAGAGTTTGCTTGGTTCTACCAAGTGAAATCGAACCTATCAGATTTTAGCTTCTTCTATGCGAGTAAGTGGTAAAACCAAGCAATAAAAACTATCCATGGGATCCGCAACAACATGAGAAAATGGAAA
Source organism: Parasponia andersonii (assembly GCA_002914805.1). Classification (NCBI taxonomy): domain Eukaryota; kingdom Viridiplantae; phylum Streptophyta; class Magnoliopsida; order Rosales; family Cannabaceae; genus Trema; species Trema andersonii. The sequence goes on along the minus strand of JXTB01000282.1, from coordinate 45,661 downwards.
AATCCATTTTTCCACTTTGATTACGCGGGTAATGGCTTCTTTCAAAACCCTAGTAGGTAACTTTTCATCTTATAGCTTTCTCTATATAAATATACCAATCTGTTTGCATTCGTATATCATCGCAGATAATAGGGAACGTCCAGAACTCTCCAAAGAGCAGCTCGCAAAGGTGTATAAAATAAACAAACTTCTGATCGAAGAATTTGATTGGAAGAGGCTTGGGATGACCAAGAACCTAGTTACTTGTAGACTGTTTCCAAAGGTAGCCGGTCTTCCAGATTCTGCCAACCGTCCGACTAAACCCTCGAGCTCGAAGAAGAAGCCGAGGAAATAGAAGGAAATGGGTGCCTCATCTTCTAAACCCAGGAAAAGAAAAGCACCTATCACTCCTACTATCCCAGAACCATCATCTTCAGAAGCTGCATCGCCACCAATTTCTCAGCATCAAGAAGTTAATAATTTTTTTTTATTCTTCCTCTTTGTCGCATTATATACCTCGCATGCTAACCAATCATATTTGTACAGAAATGACAATTGGCAGCAGACTACTAGCATCACCTTCAACTCTGGGGTCAATGGCAAAGTCCAAGACACCAGACAACATACCCCCTTCCTCGACGAAAGGGAAAGAGAAGGTCGACACTTCAAAGAAGCGAAAAGTCACCTTCAAGGATATCCCAACAAGCTTACCTCTTCTTGAGCCTTCAAAAACTACGAGTCAGCCTGAGCCATCCAAGGAGACAGCCACCTCTTCTGAGGGACTGAGCTAGGCCGACAAGGACGAGGAGCTTTTCGCACTCCTTCGCGAACTACTAGAAAAAGCTGGTTTGAGCTCGGCCTTCATCGACTGTTTCACTACTGAGAATGGTTGGGAGAGGATGAAGTGACGACTAGCCAAGGTCGCTTTCATTTCTGCAATGAGAATATTGGCAAATGTAAGAATCTTCTATCTTCACTCTTCGACGCACTTTTCTTGTATTGATGTGTGTTATACTTTCAGACCGATGCAGCTACTGTTTTGATGTATGACTCGGTCTTTGAATGCATAGAGAAGGCCAAAAAAGTCAAAGAAATAACCCAAGCATTCGAGTACTCAGAGAAGACTCACGAAGAAGAGAGAAAATCCTTCGAGTTGGAGAATCAGCAGCTGCGCAAGGGTCTGGCTAAGGAAAAGCTTAAAAAGGAGAAGCTCGAGGAGAAAATTGAAGAACTTGAGAAGACTATCTCAGAGCATCCGGATATTCTGAAGGACGCGACAGCAGAGGCGGCTCGCAAGGCTACAGAAGAGTTTAGGGCCACTGAAGGCAAGGAGCTCGAAGGAAAGGCTAGTGACATTGCCTTGTCGACCATAATATACAATATCTTCTACGAGCATTCGGATTTCAACTTTTCCATTCTTGGTGAAGATGTGGTCGAGCTTGTCAGAGCTGGAAGGAAACCAAAGCCACAACGAAAACTAAAGACGGTGGAGCGAGCATGTCTGCATAATTTTTTTTTTAAAGTGTTTCAGAATAATGCGGGCGGGTCCTTTTTGCTTTGTAATACTTTGCTTGCATACAGGTGCGAGCTTTTATCAATGGAATTTTTCTTGTCATGTATATTCCTACAAAACAATTAAAATACTGTATTGTAATATAAAGATGCATAATTTAACCAAGTAGTCAATCACTAGGTGACTGATCGGTACGCTATTGCGATTCGAATCTAACTAACTTAAAACGGGTTTTAGGTATTAGGATAAGTTAGGTCGCTTAAGAAAACAGCAAGTATGAGTGATGTGAACTCAATACTATTTTTCAAAAGCTCCACGACAAAATGTAATATAACAATATATCACATCGAACAATGAATGTTTTGCTTAGTTACTTTGTTGTTCGAGGAAGTAAATTGCGTAATACGATATGCTATGGCATGAAGAGAGGAGAAAATCTTGAGATTTTAAGAAATTTTAGAAATTCAACAATCTAAAATTCCAACCTTTCTAAATGAACATTTGTATAGTCCCTTAAGAAGCGAGTAGGAAGGAGATAACATTCTGATCCCACTGTCCCCCGAGTTTTATGGTGTTCGAAGACTGCCATAAAACTATAAAAGATGAACCAAATAGAATTGAATAATCAAAGAAAAGACATCTTTATTGATGAATGACGACGAATGATGAATGACGAATACAAGATGGCCCACAGGTCATTGAAAATACACGAAGATATCCATGAAGATTTACTGATAATAGCGACGAAGTTATTCTGCATTCCAAGCATGCTCGCTCTTTTGTCTACCAGTGCGAGCTAGCTTGTTCGTCCCAGGTCGAATGACGGCGTCAATAACATATGGTCCTTCCCAAGAAGGTCCAAATACACCAGCACAATACTCTTTATTATTAGGTAGAACTTGTCGAAGAACAAGATCACCGACTTTAAATTCCCTACTTCTAACTTTAGAGTTATAATATTGAGCAGTACGCTATTGATATGATGCGATTCGAAGCTGAGACTGCTCATGCTTTTTTTCTAAAAGATCGAGCTCAATCCTTATTAGTGCATTATTCTGTTCTTACTCATAAATAGATCGTCGTAGAAAGCTTGCACCAATTTCTACTGGCACCATTACTTCATATCCATAAGCTAAAAAGAATGGATTTTCTCCAGTAGTAGTTCGTTGAATGGTGCGATAAGCCCATGATACTTCAGGAAGCACATCTGGCCAAGCTCTTTTGTGCTCTTTCAGCTTTGTCTTTAGGTTTTGTTTAAGTATCTTGTTTATAACTTCGACCTGCCTATTGGCTTATGGATGAATAATAGCGGAGAAGCTCTTCTTGATGCCTGAGTTGTCGCAGAAGTTACGAAATTTATCGCAATCAAATTGTTTCTCATTATCAGAAATTATAGTATATGGTATACCATATTGGCAGATTATAGATTTGTAAATAAAATCTATCATTTTTTTTTTACAGAAATAGTACTCAAGACTTCTGCTTCTGTCTACTTAGTGAAATAATCGACTGCAACCACTGCATACTTCAATCCACCTCCTGTCAGTGGAAGCATTCCGATAATATCAGTTCTCCATACTTCAAATGGCCATGGACTAGTCATTGGAGTTAGAGGAACATGTGGCATTCTAGGAAAAGTTGCAAATCGTTGGCATTTGTCATACCTCCTAGAAAATTCCATTGTATCCTCCTTCATAGTTGGCTAAAAATACCCTTGTCTGAGAACCTTGTTCGTAAGTGCCTACCCCCTTGAATGGTTTCCGCATATTCCTTCGTGAATTTCTCTCATAATGTAGTGTGCTTTTTCTTTATCAACACATAATAATAACAGTGAGCTAAAACTTTTTCGATAAAGCTTTCCATTATAGATGATATAGCGAGCTGCCTTCATTCGAAGTTGCTTTGTATCGTCTTTGCTTTCGGGGAGATCGCCATTTTGTAGATACTTCATTATAGGATTCATCTATGATGGTTTTTTGTCAATCGGCATGGTTACTTGGGGCTCTACCTCGATACTTGGTTTTGCAAGAAATTTGACAGGAACCACCTTTAATAATTCGGCATCTTTTATTGAGGCACACTTAGCTAGAACATCTGCCCGAGTATTCTTAATACGAGGAAGAATTTGAATGTTATAAGTAGTAAATGTCGAGAACAGTCGTTGTACCTCTTGTAAGTAAGCCATCATTCTTTCTCCTCTTGCATGATAATCGCCGATCACTTAATAAATGACCAACTGGGAATCACTGTATACCTTAATCACTTCGGCCTTCATTTCTTGTGCGAGCTTTAGCCTAGCTATCATTGTTTCATATTCTCCTTTATTATTTGACGCTGGAAATTTGAAGCGAAGTGCACAATGAATGTTGTGCCCTTCAGGACTGATTAGTACTAAGCCCGTACCGACCCATTCTCGTTTGACAATCCATCGACGTAATGTTTCCACAATTTTTATAAATCTATAGCAGGTCTTTCGATCACTTCTGTGAGAAGATTGACATCATACGTGAGCTCTGAAATGAAATCTATGAGAGCTTGTCCTTTAATTGCAATGCGAAGTTGAAAATTGATGTCAAATTGACTCAATTCAATGACCCACTTAATTAGTCGTCCTGAAGCCTCAGGTTTTTACAGAACCTGCTTTAATAGAAAATTCGTGAAAGCTTTGATGGAGTGTGCATGAAAATAAGGTCGAAGCTTCTTGGATATGACGATGAGAGATAATGCCAACTTCTCCATCTCTGGATATCTCGTTTCAGCATCAAGCAACTTTTTACTTATGTAATATACCGATCGCTGTATTTTTTCTTCTTCTCAAATTAACGCAACTCTTGTCGTATATTTGGAAACAACGAGATATAAGTATAACTCTTCCCCCGAGTTTGGCTTCGACAAGAGTGGAGGAGAACTCAAGTATTCTTTTAATTCTTGAAACGCCTGCTCGCATTCTTCAGTCCACTCGAACCTCTTCGAACCCTTCAATACTTCAAAGAATGGTTGGCATTTATCGGTTGACCTAGATACAAATCGACTCAATATAACTATTCTTCCCGCCAGGCTCTGCACATCTTTAGGTTTGCGAGGGGATTGCATATCAATTAGTGCTTGTATCTTTTGAGGGTTAGGCTCGATTCCTTGCTGATTAACCATGAACCCCAGGAATCTTCCAGATCCTACTCCGAATGCACACTTCTGGGGGTTCAGCTTTATCTGATATTTCTGAAGAATTTTAGACATTTCATCAAGATGCTTGACGTGATCTTCAGCTTCCTTTGACTTTACTAACATGTCATCAACATATACTTCCATTGTCTTGCCAATTTGTTTTGTAAACATCATATTAACAAGATGCTGATAAGTCGCTTCTGCATTGATGAGTCCAAAAGGCATCTTCTTGTAACAGTACAATCCTCGATCAGTAATGAACGAGGTATGCTCCTCATCTAGCTTATATATGGGGATTTGATTGTATCTAGAGTACGCCTCCATAAAGCTTAAGAGTTCATGCCCCGACGTCGTATCTACAAGCTGGTCGATTCTTGGAAGGAGAAAATTGTCCTTCGGGTATGCTTTATTGACGTCAGTGAAATCAATGCAAGTTCTCCACTTCCCGTTGGGTTTCTTTACTAAAATTAGGTTTGCAAGCCAGTTCGGGTAGAAAGATTCCTTAATGAATCCAATTTCGAGCAACTTCTCTACCTCTTCTTTCAATGTGACGTAGCGTTTTGGATTTATGGCTCTTCTGTTTTGCCATACAGGCTTCTTCGTCATATCTATATTAAGGCGATGACACATGATATTCAGATCAATCCCCACCATATCCGAATGTTGCCATGCGAAGATATCCAAGTTTGATTTCAGAAAAGAAACCAATGAAGCTCGCACGGGTTCTTGAAGCTTCGCTCCAATTTTTAGAACCTTCGAATATCTATTAATCGGCAAATCTCCTAAGTCTTCTATAGGTCCAGTCTTGAGCTCTTCATCGACTTCTCGAGAGTCGAGGTCTTCGATTGATGCTTTGCTTGACGCTTCACTTGATGCTTCACCTGACGCTTCATTTGACGCTTCACCTTGTAGTTGAACCATCATTGTGTGAGGTGCCACATCTTTTACTGCGAGCTTTAAAGAATTATTATAACAAGTTCGCACGTCATATTGGTTGCCTCGCACTTTGCTTACTCCATGTTGAGTCAGAAACTTCATAGCTAGGTGGTAGATTGAAGTAATTGCTCGAAGTTCCCTCAGTGTTGGTCTTCCTAGTACAACATTAAATGCAGAGGGACAATCCACAACTAAGAATTAGTTCATTACTATTGAAACCCTAGGATAAGTTCCAACGTTGACCATTAACTCAATCATGCCCCTAGGCATTATGCTGTTACTAGTAAATCCGTAAAGTGGAGTAACAACGGGCTTTAGGTCATTTTCACTCAATCTCATCTTCTTAAAGGCGTCATAGTATAGGATGTCAACAACACTTCCATTATCGACCAATACTCGCTATAGCTGCGTGCTTTCACAATTAATCTTTATGATCAATGCATCATTATGCGGGTAATAGACCTCTCTTGCATCCTGCTCCGTGAAGATAATATCCATATCAGGTACCCGTTGAAGCTTTTGTGGTTGCTACTCAAGATGCATGACATTGGTCAACGATTGTTGTCATGCTTCTCGTGCGTACCTATCTTGTGCCCTCTTTAAATCTCTACCAATGTACGGTCCTCCAAAAATAGTTCGCATCTCGCGTTGAATTTCTGGACGTCGTTGTCAATTTTTTTCTCGCCTTTCATTATTCTATTTAGTGTACTATTGCAGCCGCCCTTCTTTTATTAATTTTTTGATTTCATCTTTTAAGGCAAAATAGTTATTCGTATCGTGTCCAATGTCATTGTGATACCGGCAGAACTTGTTAGGATTACGCCTCACTCCATCCCTTTTTATCAGTTCCGATTGACGATATTGCTCCTGCTGGTTTGTGACCGTAGAGATATGATCTATAGGTGCGTTCAGTTTAGTGTAGTTATTGAATCTCATGGGAGCTCTTGAAATCTCCTGCTTTTTCTATTTAGGCTGCTTCTCAGTCGATTGTTTATTACTTCTTTTGTTTGACTTCTTGTTATTATTATTGTTGGTCATGATCACATTTTCAGCAGCATCTTTTCCTCCTTCCTTCTTCGTCTTATGAAGATTCTCGGGTGAAGATTCAACCTTCAGATACTAACCAACTCTTCAATAGAAGTCCTCAAGGGTTCTGCATTCTCCCTCAGGTAACTCTTCCCAGAGTTTAGCCTCTGGTCACACTCCAGCCATCATTAGAGTTAAAACTTCCCCTTTAAGTGGGTTGTTGACCTTTGCCAATTCTGAGGTAAAACAATTAAGATAGGATCGTAGAGTTTCCTCTAGACCTTGCCGAATAGAAGACAAACTGACAAATGAAACAATAAAATTCTTCGCAGCCTGGAATTGCCTCAGGAATGCAGTCTAAAGTTGTTACCAGGACGAGATTGAACCAGACTTGAGTCCTCGGAATCACTTCTTCGATGCTCCTGTGAGAGTTACAGCAAAACATGTGTAACGTGTGAGATCATCGACACGATGAAGTTCCATCAAGTTGCTGAAGTGATCCATATAATTTTGTGGATCAGTTTTCCCATCAAAAGTATTTATGGTGAGAAGTTTGAATTTAGCAGGTAAGGCAGCAGCTCGAACTTCCTCGCTGAATGGTAATTGACGATACCCATCAGTGAGCTCATCGTCCCAGCCAACAAGTGTATATAATGCAATCCTCAAATTATGAACATCAACGTTTGGAGGGAGAACATTATCTCTTACTGGTGGTAAGGGTGGTCTTTGATCGTTATCACGATATAAGGCTAGTTGGTCGGGCAGGGTCTATTGCGACCTTTGTAGGGACTCCAATGAAATAGTGCGACGAGATTGACTTCGGTTGTTATGATGTGATGTGGATCGCTCCTGACTACATCGTTATTCTAGATGTTATCTTTGGTTTGCAGGATTCTGTCGAGACTCCCTACTAATCCTTTCAAAGACGCTCATCGATTGACTTTTTTGCTCGTTGTTTAGACAATCATGATTAACGGTTGCTCTTCGAGAAGGTTGTCCACCATCATGATCAGTACTCGAGCTTTCAGTACCAGATTCCAAAGGCAAGTCTGTGACCTTGCCTTTTTCCTTGGAGGTGCGACCTCCATGACGCTCTTGCTGGGCTTTATGCTGGTCGCGATTCCTTATCTCTTGGATCTGAATTTCTCTCTCAGGTAGTTGAACAGGACATCCTTTGGGATGTTTGTGCTATGGTGGAGTCACCATCTGTCCCTCAGCAAGTTATTGTAAAGAGTCATTAATCTGATTAGTGATTTACTGAAGGTTCACCAATGCCTCCTCATGCGATCCTGTCTCTGGACAATATTTTCTAGTGCGGTCACGGCAGGCTGATTCTGAGCAGGATCTACCTGTGCAACAGCAGTGCTTTGGGGTTGGTTTTGGCTAGTTCCGATATTTTTGGTAGTGTTTCTGATATTTGCCATTGTTAAAGAAGCAGAATTGACAAATTTTTTTGCTAGAATAGCCCTCCTTCTAGCGCCAATTGTTGATGGAGGTTTTGTTAACAATAAATTTAGGAAATTATAAGATGTGACTTGTGTGAAAAGGGTTGATAAATTAAAGCAAGTAAAGAAACAAAAATTTTATAGTGGTTCAATCCCAAAAAAGATGAGCCTACGTCCACTGTTTTTCACTATTTTTTGGAGAATTACAAGAGTTTTGTTAAGTCTCAAGGTTGAAATTTCAAGAGCTAAAATACAGAATGTTGTTCGAAAAAAAGAAGTCAAAGAAAAAGTCTCTCACAGTAACATTGAACTCCCTTTATATAGGTGAAGGTACCTCAATGTTTCCTGTGAAAATGAGTAAGTGTGTAATCAGAAAATACAATTTGAGTAACAATATAATTGGGTAATAACTTAAATGGAATGATTGATCGATCTTCAAAGAGCAATTTTGTTTCCCTTTCTTTGTAGATTACCCGTTTGATAAAGCTTAATCTGATTTCTTTTTCATACTGGTCGTACTTAACTCATTCAGAGGAGGTCGTTCTTTGATAAAGAAAATTTTCATACGACCTGACGCGTCCAATTTGGTCGCTAACTTTCCTTTTTTGGCATTGACCAACATATTGATTTTAGATCGCACAACTTCTATTTCATTTTTTTAAGCAGCTAAAAAGATTGTATATTACCCGAAACATTTTTGTTGTTATAGTTGAAAGATAATTCTACCTAAATCATGTCCCCACCAATTGAAAAGAAAAGAGAAAAAGGGATTGTCTCCCCTAATAGAAAATTTGTAAGGGAAATTTGTCTACAAGTAAAAAAGGTGATTCTTAAGAAAGCTAGCTTGGGTATAAATAGGTCGTTATGTGCTTATTTGATTCGAAGGAACAACAAACACTTGTAATCTACTCTACATTAGATAGTTTTCTCTGTTTGAGTGAGTGAACATGTATTGTATTGTGAGAGCTTAAGAGTTCTACCAGATAAAGCTTGGCTTGCAGCTTGTATATGGAATTAGTTGTCTGTGAGAAAGAGAAAAGATTGAGTGTGTAATCATTCTTACATTAATGGATTCAACTAGGGGCTGAAATCCCTGCCTTGGACATATAGTTTTCTCGTTAAAACTGAAACAAAGTAAATATCTCGTTTTCATTCTTGTCGATCTGATGCTTCCAGCTTTGTTTCTTAAATTTTATTTCTAGCCAATCTGATCCAATTTTGTTTTGCCCACGACTAGTCGTCTATATTAGATACTTTTGTTTGAGAGTACGAGAGATAAACAATTAATGGGATGTAAATCACATGTCGTACGTAGATTAACAATTAATGACAATGTTAAGACAAGTACTCCACGTCTGAATAATGTGAAGATTATTTATTTATTTATTTATTTATTTTTTACTTCTAAGCATGTTTATTAGTCCGTAAGAGAGAAAAGTGAATAAGAATTTTTCTGAATACATGAAATGAAATTCTAGTTTTCTCCAATTATTGTTTCTTATTTCTCTTTTCTACTCGTTCTCTTTATGGATTAATTAACCTAACCTTAATTTCTAATTGAACATCACATTCATTATTTGGTCATGAATGACGTTTCATTTTCTTTTAATGGAATTGGAACATAAACAAGTTGTCGTCGTTTTTGCCTTGAACGAAGATCAATATCCTTTTCCTGCGTATCGACTCAAATGGGAAATTAAAGGTATATCATTTATTTGTACAACATGAAGTAACATGTCTTATCTATACCTTTTTTCGTTCAATTAAACTCTGCTTGCTTACGTAAGCCAAAACAAAGTCAAGTCGTTTATATTCTTTTCTTTGTTTTTTTTCAAAGTTTAATTAAACTCAAGTAGTTTATATTCAATTTTAAATGACGAATTATTTCTGGCCTATTTTTCAGAATGAATTATGTATCTCAAAAGAAAAAAGCAGTCAAAAGCTTAATCTGACGGTAACCATATCTCATTCCAAAATAAAGGGTCCCAAGTTTAAATTCCTACTCCCTAAAGTCAATATATGTCACAACCCACAATTCGGACTAGTGGCAGAAGAGAAATTTCACAAAAATGAGAAATTATTTGATTTATTTGAAAACGTCTAAAAGTTATAGTTTTATAAAACAGTCCATTTTAAATAAAATATTTAGAATTCCATCCCGTGAACCTCTCCTATAGTTCGTATATACCATTAAATATAAATCGAATAAATACCGAAAAGAACGTAAATCAAATATATGTTCAAACATCATCATCATCCACGTCAGAACAGACACCAGAATGACATACATGAGTTCATAGATTAAAAGAGAAAGTAGTAATTTTGGTTCAATACTAAATTAAAACTCAAACAATCCAAATACCACAACAATATGCTTAAAGCATTACCAAGATAACGAACTACAATCCCAATGGCCTCTTACTCCTCTTGATCTCTAAGATCGCACTAGATACCACCTGAGGAAGGAAGAAAGGTAGTGAGCATAAAATGCCTAGTAGGAAAAATAATTACCTTAATCGAAAATATTTTAGTGATAGAAAGCTCCTGCATAGTTAGTTTAAATCCAATACATACATATATGATAATCTAAAACTGGAAATCGTCACGTATATTTATAAACAAAACCATTCAATTCAGATGCACATGACACATCCTCTCATCTGTGAAAATCCAGGATGATGGTACTGAGTGTACCTGACAGTCAGCCTGACACCTAAGCCCATACCCGAAGGGAACACCCATGTGTCGCCTACCAAACCTGGAGAGGCATCCGAATTACTTACGTCTGCCAAATGGGGAGGTAATCAGAAGTAACAAAACCTCGTATGAGTTTACGGACTCTACACCGACAGTGGGACATGCAGCGCCATACTGTAAACCCACGATGCTAACACAGTGCTCGTGTATGATCTTATGATATGTGCAACACAGAACTGTAGTATGAAAATAATCGTACTCTGGTTTTTCAATAAAATAAGTATATTATGTTTTTATAGAAATACAGGCAGCACAACAGCCCTATTTTTGATATACCCAAAATAACTTGCACTCAGAAAATCCTCAGAGCAATACAGTATGTATATGTATATCACACCATTATAGTTCATCACATATGTTCAAGAAAACCAAAAACCACATTTGTTCTCATATGTTGCAAAAAATAAGTTTTATTTGAAAATAGTATAAAACGGAGGTAACCGAATCCATACCTCACAAGAATAGCGATACCATGCTATTAAATCCTCAAGGCGTCGTTGACGATCGTCTGAAGTGTCGGGAACCAATTCCAAGCCCTCGATCGTCCTCTTGCCAAAAACCAACTTCTCAACGGAGCTTCAATTCCACAAACGGACCTCTTTACTGAATTCCTAGCATCCAAAATAATTATGTTGGACATATAATTTGTCCAATTCGAGTCCGGGTC
>JXTB01000282.1:9105-33697 GCA_002914805.1 Parasponia andersonii | reverse complement strand
ATGCATTGGTTATAATATATACATATATTAAATAATATTATATTTAATTTAATGTTAATGATACCTTATATTAAATTTAGCTCATCGAATAAATAGTTGTATTACATTCATCTCATCAAAATAAATATAAAAATAAATATATTCTTTAATATTTTATATAATATTATATTTAATTTAATATCAATGATATCTTATATTAAATTTAGTTCATCGAATAAATAATTGTGCTACATTGTAGAGATAAATACATTCTTTAATCTTATAATACACTGAACCTAACTATAAATTAAACTTAATGTATGCAATATTAATATTGCTTCTATACTATATGAGCAAAAAGATTACTCGATGTAGAAACTAGATATCTAGAGATGGAGAAGTTGGTGTCCTTTAGAAGTTTGAAGCATCAGGTCAATTACTTAAGTTGGTTGTTGAGTTGAGCCAATTCGACATTAATTTCTGAGCACACACTACGATCAAAGGTCGAGCTCTCATCGATTTCATCGCAGAGTTCACTTATGATATCAATCTTCCTACAGAAGTGATTGAAAGACTTACTTTGGATTCGTCAAAGTTGTGAAAGCTTTATGTGGATGGATCATCAAATAAAAACGAAGATGGAGGGAGTTTGATGTTAATTAGTCTTAAGGGGCATAATATTCATTGCGTACTTTATTTTAAATTTTGAGCATCGACTCACACAAGAAATAAAGTTAGAGATAATCGAGATGTTTAATGATTCCCAATTAATTATTTTCCAAGTAATTCGTAATTACCAAGCAAGAAGAGAGAAGATGTTGGCCTATCTGTAAGAAGTATAACGTCTCTTCTCAATATTTACCGTATATAGTATTCAACTACTACCTCATAGGAAAAATAGCCAAATATATGCTTTAGTTAAATTAGCCTCGATGAAGGATCTGGGCTACTGAAGTTGATAATCACCATCAATATACTCGTGCGAATGAGAAAAAATTGCTAGTCATCTCTCACCTATGGTTGAGGAACATCTTTCTAGGTTAAGAATATATACACCTCATGGTCGAGACATATCTCTATGAGATTGAATGAATGCAACAATGTGACTTCGATAAGATCTTCATTTAGTTGATCATACCTCGACAAGATCTCTATTCGGTTCTTGAGCTCTTCATATTTAAGCTTTCTATTAGATACAAGCTCTCCATTACATGAGCTTTCTCCCAGTATTCGAGCTCCCCATTATAAGAGCTCTCCATTATATTCAAGCTTCTCATTATCTTTGATCTCGATGGATCTTTACTCTATTGAGCTTTCTATTACGCAAGCTCTCCAACAAATTCGAATTCATTATCTTTGACCTAGATGAGATCGTCACTTAGTTTCAAAAAACCTCGATAAGATCTCCACTCGATCATTGAGATCTTATATTCGAGCTCCATCATATTTGAGCTCGCCAAGTACGAGCTCTTCATATTATATGAATTTTTATCACTACTATCAGTAATTCTTCTCAAGTCTCTTCATCTCGTATCGACTATTATGCGACTACTAGCTCATGGGCATCTTCACATATTTTGATGACTCTATCAATAAAAGTTTATGTATTTTTTAAATGTGATCTATTTTCATTATTATGCATTATCTACTTACAGTTTTATGGTAGCTATTACAACACCATAAAACTGGGGGATATTAGCATTATTTATCATTCGAATTTATTAATAGAGGCATTATTCCTTCAATTTATCATTTTGATATATCTTATTCTACTAGTTCATCTTTTATAGTTTTATGGTCGTCTTTGAATACCATAAAACTCGGGGGGTAGTGGGATCAGATTAAGTAATCTCTTACTCACTTCCTAAGAAACTATGTAAAAGTTTATTTAGAGAAGTTGGAATTTTGAATCGATGAATTTTTAAAATTTCTAAAAATCTTAGGATTTTCTCCTCGCTTCATGCCTTAGTATGTCGTATTATGTGATATCTCTCTTCGAACAAGTAAGCAACTAAATAAAACGTCCATAGTTCAATGTGATATATTGCTATTTACCTGTTATTTGATATGGAACTTTTGAAAAATAAATATTGAGTTTGCATCATTCATGCTTGTTATTTTTTATAAGTAAACTAATCTATCCTATTATGTAAACCCTGTTTTAAGTTATTGGATTCGAATCGCAAGAGTGTAAAGATCGATCTAACTTGTTTTTAAGTTATAAACATGACATGGAATTTTGAATTTTCAGAATGACCTAATAGTTCCTATAAATTTATACTTTATGGAAGATTTTCAAATATAAAACCTCAAGTTAATATGCAAGGTGGCCTAATGATTCTTATGATTCATATCCAATTGAATAACGAGCTATGGATCTATCCTATAGAACAACTTAATTCTTATTTTATGAAGCAAAATATCTTAAGAAAATGCAAGCTCGGCCAAAAAGCACATGACCCAAGGGTCAAATATTTTTTACATCTTTGTTTACTTTCAATATTTTTTAGATTTTCTAATAGTTTGCAAGAAAATTTGAAATATGATACCCTTCTAAACTACTAAAAAGTATAAAAGGAATTCTTGTCATTCACTAATTCAACTACTACGAGCTGCTCTTTAACGGCGTAGGTGTCATCAATTATGTCTTCAGTGTGGCACACCTTGTTTGTTTTTTGGCGACTTCATTGACTGCCTTCAGGATTTCAACGAAAAAATATCATATCTAAATTGAGACTTTCAGAATAAGAAGCATACTTCTATAATGCGAGTATTATCTCAAATTTATGGTTGAGAAAAGATCTTCTTTGAGAGACTTTATAGTCTCTTCAATGCTCTACTAGTAAACAGTCGTATCGACAACAATATACTTCTTAAGCGTTTCCTACTTCTCTATAAGTTTCTACGGAAAATAAATAAGATCGTTTTTCAGTCACATACTTCACTCTTACTCTTGCTATTGAAGAAGCGATATTTTTCAGTGTACTAAGAGTTCGATCCTTATTACACTCACAAAAGATTAACTCATTTATCTACGAAATAGAGATGTCAATAAGAGTATAGTGTTGCTATTTTATCAATGCATTACACCTACTAACTCAATCATCGATATCAAAAAGAAGAATTGAGAGAATTTACAATAAGTTCAGTTGAAGACTTGAGCAGGAACTATTGATCACAATAACATACGGTCAACTATTCTATCAAAAAAAGCTTTCAACACATCAAAGACACATTAAAATCTGGGGGGCTATCGTTGTATGGTTTTTTTTTATCATCACAAATAGTTGACCCGCTTAATCTGTGAAAAAGACAACTAGCTAATTAAGGAGAAGATAATTACCTATTATTATGTAGTCACCAAATTTCAATATTATATTGTATTTTATTATGTAATTTCCTATTTACAAAATTGAGAAAACTAAAACCACTCTCACTTATATAAAAAGGGGTCCAGTCTTATAGTTTTCATCTCATAATCACTTCACTATATACTCTTTCTGCAGTTCTTTCCTTACTCTCACTTTGAGACTTAGAGAAACTCTTATAATCTTCTAGAATATAATTAAGAATAGTGGATGTACGCTCATTTTTTTTGGAACTGAACTATTATAAAATTCTTATCTTTTTTACTTTACTTTATTTTTCAATTCATTTTACACATAAACCATATTTCATAAATCTCAAAATTCATTATTGATAAAATATCTGTCAATAATTAGCATCTACCATGTAGTCTAACAAATCAGATAAACTCTACGAAAAAATTTTACTTTTGGAAAGAATAATAATATGAATATCAAAATCTTATACCAAAAACTTATATTACATGTGTGTACATTTCAACCACTCTTTATTTTTAAGTGAGACCACACTACTTAAAGTTACGTGGCTAAAAATAATACCACATTATTAGTATAAGTTTTCGGTGTCCCTATCTTTACCATTTTGGAAAAAGACTTTGGCCAAAAGGAAAAGAAAATATAGGAGGAAAAAACCATCTAGATTGTACTTATATGTGGACAACTATGGTGAATATCAGCACGGAAATCAATTTAATTTGCAAAAGAAAATAACATTAATGTTGTTAAAAGGGTAGAGCTTGCGTGACAATATTTTTATTTTTTATTTAAAAGTGAAAATATGAAAGACATTCTAAGATGTTGAAAATCTGATATTAAAGAGATCTTCGTGCAATAATTCCAATCCTGAGCATATGTAAGGGGTGCTAGTACCATCAACAGGTAAAATAAAATAAATCATTAGGTTTCAATATAATTTTATAAAAATAATACAAAAAATAATGTTATAAAAATAAATGTTGTCATTTAATTCTCACTGAAAAAATAGAAAATTTCTTATACATGTAAATGTACATAAAATAAAAAGTGAGTGTTTTATTCCTAGGAATCAAATAAAATCTTGTGGATTCACTTCTATATAATACAAAAAATTTTCAAATGTAAAATGAATTTATGTCCTCAAGCCTCCACATTTTAAGGAGTGTTAGAGTATAATACTATTACAAGACACAACTAGAATTGAAATTGAAAAGAATACACGTATGTATTTTTATCTCCCATGGTCTCTCTCTATATATGTGCGTATGTAGTTATTATCTGCAACTTAACTTTCATCAAGCTTTCTAGCTATCATGACCCTTGCCAGCCTTAACAATTATATGCATGATTCTTGGAAAATGAATCACAACCAAAGGCCAAACAACTACTTGCGTAAGCCAAAAAACCCTTTGAGAATGAATATAAATCAATTTTACTCGTCATAAAAGAAGGAAAAGCCCTATAAATTGTGGTATTGACTATTGCATTCGATCTCAAAGCCACCAAGAAAATTTAACGAAAGAAAGAGAAAATGAAGCATTTCTTTCAAGAAAGAGAGAGGGAGAGAGAAGTCCATAGATTGTAAAGTTACGATAATGAGTAAATCAGTAGTGGTGAATATGATACTGTTATGGATTGTGGTTGAGCTAATTATAGTGCAAACCCAAAACCATTTCTATTCTTCTGAGACTCCAAAACCAGACCAAGATTATATTTTATACCCCTCTTACATATTTCAAAGATCTTTCCTTATTTCTATGGTCATCAATGGAATTTGCATGAAGCGTTGCACAAAATGTCAGAATTAGGAGGACCATGTTCGATGAATGTTGTTATTTATGTTGGAGAGAACAAGCAGAGCGCTTCATCTTTGTTTGCAATCCGGGCTGTGAAGGGTCCACGGCAGCCATAATTGGAGCTGCTAGAGAAAAAGCACAGAGAGAAGCCTTTCCTTTTTTTTCAAAAGATGCATATGTGGAAGTTTTTCGGTTACAAAGATTTGAAATGGTGATTCTTAATTTTGCAGATTAGGTACGTTGAAAGCCAATGTGGAATGTTATCAAAAAGACCACAATAAGAACACCTGAAATGCTGTCAGTCACGTTGCACATAGCATTCTCATTTAGTATTTGCTTGACCTGAGTCTCCCTTTTTTCTTTTTTATTTTTCTGAACATTTTTTTTTTTTTAAATTGGAGCTCTGGTGGTAAAATGCCCGGTCAGAGAAGAAACGCAGGAAGTTTGATGAGACTCTGCAGTTAAGACATGAAAGTCTCAAAGACCCCTTCGAGCTTGAAGATCTAACCGAAATTGTTAATGCATCAAAAAGTTAATCTTTTTCCTTGCTTGCATCAATCGAAACTGCTTCTTACCTGGGGCCTTTTTTGTTAGTATCACATCAGTACGAAAATGGAAATTTCAACAGAAATAAAGAATAATGTTATTTACACGACCAGTCATCCAGTTGTTTACAAACCTGGTATTAATTCTTACCAGCAACATATACGAAGGCACTGGAATAGGTTCAACAATTTTGCTGGATTTACTTGTAAGCCACAAAGCTCTTCACTACCAAAGTATATTTAACCGAAGATCTTCTCTAGGGGGCAGCCATGAATTCATGGGTCACATTCAAGAGCCGGACATATGTAAGAGAGAACAAACTATTGCTGGCTACAAAGAATTGTACACGTTTATTAATTTACTATACATGCTTGTCTGCTACAAGACGAACCTTATTCAAAGACTCTTTAAATGCTTGCCAAGCAACCATATAGTGATCTTGAGAAATCATCCCTTCCTCAACAACTTGCATTGCTCGTCTGTACAAATGGTCAAACCACTGAACTGGGTTTGTGGTATCGACATTATTCAAGCCCATATCTGGTACATATAGGCGCCTAAAATCCTTCCTCCATCGAGATAAGATATACTGAAAAGGGATTTCCTCTACACCATTATAATTGAGTATACATAAGGCATGTCGACATAAATAGCCTTTGAAATTAAAGCAACTGCAAATGCAACGAATTTCTGCTCCTGCTTTATCATACACTACTTCAAAGTTCCTGATGTCCCTCATAATTTCTTCCCCCTCACGTTCTTTGACCATGTATGTCGCAATTGATCCATTTGAGTGAACTTGGGTCATATTAACACAAGAAGACATCATCACAACCTCATCTTGAAACTTTCTGAATACCTCCTTCGTGTACAATTGAGAAAGCTGCGACTCATATAAGCACCTTGTTTTCACCATGGGACTCAAATCTCTCGACTCCAAATCATCAAGAGCTTCTTTCTGACGTTTCTTCTCCAAGTTTAAATCATAAATGTCAAAAAAGTCCTTCAAAGAAGTTTTTTTGTGCACATCACTGCCAAAAAAAGAGCTCGTGGCCTTGTCCTTCTGAAAATAGGACAATCCAGCAAAAAAAATGTCTTTTGAGTAAACTGGAGCCCATCGCTCTCGATCTTCATAAAAAATCCGAAGCCACTCATGATCCCTAAGTCCAAAGCTCTGGATCATATCCTCCCAAGCCATTTCAAATTCGTCCACTTTTAGAGAGTTGTACACAGTCCTAATCAAAACCATTTGAAATGCCTCATACTCTTGCAGTTCTCCCAAGCTCTCAAGAATGCTTTGCACAACATTTTCCAAACATAGACGATGATGAGCTCTAGGAAACACCTCTGCAACTGCAGTTTGCATAGCCTTGCACTGTTTTGTGATGATAGTCTGAGGGGGGCGACCAGACAAGCACGTGAGCCATGCCCTAAATAACCATATGTATGTCTCCAGTGTCTCATCTGCGAGCAAACCACAACCCAACAGAATATTCTGCCCATGGTGATTTACTCCAACAAATGCAACAAGTAGAATTTCATAATTATACAACAAGCACGTTGTGTCAAATGAAACAACATCACCAAAGTAACCATAGGCAGCTCTAGACCTGGAATCAAGCCAAAATACATTCCTCAAATGCCCCTCATCATTGAAATCCATCACGTAGAAAAAATTTGGATCAGTTAGCTGAGCCCGACAAAAGAAATTTTGAATGAGTTGTACATCTCCGCTTTTAAGCTTCAATGACCTAGACTGACGACTTTGGTTGTTACTTTCTCCTTTGTTGGAGTCCGAGCTTCCACAACTAACAGTTTCAACAGCAGGTGCACGATATAACTTGATTGTCCTTACTTCAACATCAAGTGTTGGCTCCACCTTCCTTTTTGCCCCAGCATCCATCCTTTTATGCGACTTGGAGTTTTGAGCTCTTTCAGGATCAAACAAATGGTTGTGCTCAAGCTTAACTTCATCCACCCTCCATCTATTAGATTCCACTAATCTCAACCTTATCATAGCTAGACAGCCAGTTCTTGTTTCTTTCCTGCGACTGTTTGCTTCTTTGACTGTTTTGAAACCCTCACAGTTACAACAGAGCACAGCACCACGCTTCTCTTTACTGTTACGTTTTGTCCATGAAGATTTAACCCTAATAGCAAATCCAATCTCCTTAGCATAGCAGTTATAATAGTTGTAAGCATCATCATACGATTCAAACTCCAGCCCTACAACAGGTGGGGGATAGACCTTTCTCTGCAATGAACCACTTTCACCATCAATAATGCTCGCATAATCCTTGTTGTCTTCGTGGCCGTTGTCGTCAATGTCAAACAATTGCTCATCACCGTCATTCTCGTGACCAGTCCCTTCAATATCAAACAAGTGTTCATTTGCGCCGTCTCCGTCATCTTCATGGTCATTGCTTTCAATGCCAAAATAATGGTCACTTTTATCATCTCTTTCATTTTCATGGTCATTCCCTTCAATCTCAAACAACTGCTCACAGCCATTCTCGAGGTCATTGCCTTCATCTTCAAGCAAATGCTCACTATTCTGAGAACCTTCATCTATCTATTGAAAACAAACACAAACCCATCAATATAATTTTCCAACCCTACCAAAAAGTTTAGCCAGGATTTTTAAGCTAATCTGTGTGTTTCACGTTTGAGAATTAACACTTCAATATTTGGGAGCAGAAAACTTATAACATATTGCTAGGTAGGTCCCACCAAGAATCGAACCGAAACTTCATGGGAGCCAACCATGGGCTTAACCACTCAATTATTTGATCACAAAAGCAGAACTTTTACAGAAAACATCAAGAGCATTAGTTAGCTAAACAAGATTGCGCCTTTTTATCACAAATTAGGTGCGTGCAACCAAGTGGGTCGGTCAGTAATGACCAATTACAACTAGAAAAACCAATTGACCTTACGCTTGCCATAACCGAAATTTAACCCGAATCAAACTTAGTGCACCCTTTAGTCCTTAAATCTTCCTTTTGTACCCACTATTAGCTTCAATGATTGTTTTCTAATACTCTTTTCTTAATTTTATAAATCAAAATTTTGAATTTGAAATACTCAAAAAAAAAAAAAAAAATTCTTTTTCATCCCTTTTCCCGAAGGTTTTCCTTTCCCAGGAACCAAACAGAATTTAACGATTGAAAAATTAAAAAAAATAATAACAATAATACATAAATAAAAATTGAAAACAGAGTGGAAGTAGTTGTTGACTCACTGTGATTTGGATTTTAGAGTTGGGTGACAGAGGGCCATCGTTCGGCGAAAAGGCGGTGACGCCGGTCATGCTTTGGCAGAGAGAAGAGCTTTAGCTTGAGCTGGACCTGCCTTCTGTCAAAGTCTGTGATTCTAGTTTTGCCCTAAGCTCCTCTGCTGCTGACTCGGCGTCTCCTCTCTCCTCTTTTTTCTATTTTTTTTTTTAGCTTTTTTATTTCTCAGTCCTTTAATTTTATTGTATTTTGTAAAAGGGTATGATATTTTCCGCTAATGCCAAAAAGGGTAAATAATAGGAAATATAGGGGTTTTTCAGCGAAGAATTATGAGTGGTGACTACTCGAGGAATTTTGTTGCCACGCGTTGATTCCACTCGCGCCCTTTCAGTTTTTTCTTATTATTAAGCTGGTTCACGAGAATGAATCGCTGATAATGTATACTAATTACCAACAAATAATATATAATTGAATCCATCAAACAGTATTGACAACCCACGCAATGATGATTTTCTTAATAAATTAACAAAAAAATAAATAAATAATTCATACTTTTTATTTACCGTAAATAATATTCGTTAATAAAATTAAACTCTACACGTCTAATAATTTAACTTAAAAAAAAAAGTTCTTATTTGAACTCTTTCAAGACTTCCACGACTCTGTCTGGTCTCAATTTTATTGGTAAAGTTACAAACATATCATCGTAATTGTTATATGCTATTGTTTTTGATCGATTTTAGTTGATTCATAATAAATTTGTTCAAATTAAGATAAAAACATAAGTTCGAATCATCAGTGCCAAATCTATACGACTCTGAAATTTAATGTCTTTACTCGAAGTTAGATTATTGTGAAACCATACTTCAATCCGTAAACAATGATTAAAATCTCAACATTACAGTTGTACGTGGCTACTAGCCATTTTCCTTAAAACTATACCACTAGGAAAACAGAAGTTACACAAGGCCATAAATTTTAAGCGCGTGGTTTTGTCAAATCAAAAAGAGTAGGCCTTTACATAATAGCTCGCTCCATATATAGTGCGCTGTGGTGTATATATTATTACACTCATTCTTCAATTTTTTTTTTTAAAAATTATATATTTCATAAAATAAAAGGCTTATAGTTGAAAGCCGTTGGTTCTCTCCTCTCTCTTCTCCAACCCCAAACCCCTTAACATCCACAACCAGAGAAACCATGGCTGCGGCTGCGGCTTCGGCTCTGCTCCCCCCACCTCTCAACTCTCCATTCTATTCCCCAATCCCGACCCGACCCACCAACCCAAAACCCAATTCCCACCTACTTTCCACGAACCGCACCAAAAGTAGTAAATGTAGAAGGCCGACCGTACCCGTAACCAGAGCTACGGCGAGCCAAAACGACAAGGATAAAGACGAAGACTCCGAATCCACGGCCTTCAACCCTTTTGGATTCGTCACCGATAACCCGTCGAGCCGGAGCGCCATTCAGCTCCCGGAGAGTCCCGCCGAGGCCGGCAATGTTGGCCAAATGCTCTATGTGAGCTCAATTCTGTACATGAAGATTTTTATTTGGTTTGAACCCACCAAAATTCGCATTTGGTTTCGTGATTATGAGTACGAAATTGGGTATTTCTAGATTTAATTAATTTTTTCGTATTTTATTTACATAACCCAGATTTTTACGTGTTCAAATTGGTAGAGGATAGAAGATAAGGGGAAGGAATTTGGGTCCAGAATCAAATCCGGCAAGTTGAGATGGTTTGTGAGAGAAACAGGTATAAATTTTTGTTGCTGTAAAATTAGCTCCTTCACACACGCACACATATATATGATGTTTTGGGTATTGAAAGTGGTGTCTTTATTATTTGCTATGAATTTTGCTCAGGGTCTGTTGACAGCCGAAGAGGAACGATTGTATTCCTTCATGGGGCTCCAACACAGTCCTATAGCTACAGAAATGTTATGGCTCAGGTCTGACTGGTTGAATGACTATCCCACTTATCTCCACTAAGTTATGATTTCCTTGGTTTAATGGCTTATGCCTTATGGAACTTTTTTCTTGAGTAGATGTCAGATCTTGGGTTCCACTGCTTTGCACCTGATTGGATAGGATTTGGTTTCAGTGACAAGCCACAGCCGGGTTATGGATTTGATTACACAGGTTATATTAACGTTAGTAGAAGCATTGTTAGATCTTTGTCGTGTTTCCTGCTTTGTGAGGATTAATTGTGCTAAAGGTTTAATCCTCTTTACTTCCACAGAGAAGGAGTTCCACGACGAACTTGACAAATTACTTGACGTGCTTGGTGTCAAGTCTCCTTTTTATCTAGTTGTTCAGGTTTGAATACACTCTTAATAGATCAAGCTATAGCATGTTTTTTTTTTTTTTAAGCTGCATGTGAATCATCTCCAAATTTGGTTCCAGATTTAATTTTTTAAATTGCAATGAGATCCAATACTAATTGCAATCAAGTGAGTCCGTTGAATTTATGTTTGTTAAAGGTTAACAGCGACAAACACTCAACCATAAACTGCGTGTATCTAATTTGTTATAATACTTCCTTTGAAGGGGTTTCTTGTGGGTTCATATGGCTTGACATGGGCCTTGAAAAACTCAAGCAGGATATCAAAGCTGGCAATTTTGAATAGTCCATTGACTGCTTCATCTCCTGTTCCTGGATTGTTCCAGCAACTAAGGTTACATACTAGAATAAAATACAAAGAAAGTTCTTTTTCCTGGTCATTCTTAGTCATAATTGAAGACTTCACTGGTGCATCATTCTTTCCTCACTTATAGCCTACCAAAGAAATCACATCTTCTCCACTTTTAATTTTTTTAATAATAAATACAATATCTTCTCAGATATTTCTTATTTCTGTTTTCTTGCTTGTTTCCAGAATCCCTTTCTATGGTGAATTTACGTGCCAGAATGCTATTATGGCTGAGCGCTTTATTGAAGCAGGTAGCCCGTATGTATCCAAAGTTTTATCTGATTCTTATCATTAGACCTTCTCTTTTAATTTTCGTTCATTTAAGTCCTAAAGTAGAGGCTTGTAGACTGTTTACTAAAGTAGGAAGAGTATACGCCTTCGTAGTTGTTAAATTTTAACAATGTGCTTGTCTTTCAACAGATATGTCTTAAAGCTGGAAAAGGCTGATGTTTATCGGTTACCATACTTGTCAAGTGGTGGACCTGGATTTGGTTTGTGATCCATTCCTACTTTGTGGAATTTTAAGATATACCTGCATGTACTTTAAGCATATTTAGTTGCTACTACTTAGTTTTTGCTATTTAGTATCTGTCAAGAAACAATTGAAACTGCTCACCTCAAGCCAAAAAAAGAAAGGTGAAACTGCTCGCATTATCCTTTATCTAAATACCAGAGGCTGATAGATGAAGTGTTTTTTCACCTACTTTGGTTAGTCACTTCTAACAAAAAGGATAGCTTTGTGGAGGGTTTCCTGAACGACAAGCTTGTATTATGACTCCTAAGAAGAAGAGTAGATAACTAAGTGCAACCATTTTATGTGACAAGGATGTATCATGCTTGTGATGATTCTCTGCTGATGTTTCAGCTTTGCTTGAAGCTGCAAGAAAAGCTAATTTCAAAAATATCTCAAGCCAAATTGCAGATGGCTTTTCATCAGGAAGGTATAAGCTTCCTCCGTCACCTTTGATACATTTTGGTTCTGGTTTACATGTTATTGTTGAAGCAGGTCCCTCATAAAACTTATATATAGATATATATATATATATATATGCTTCATTCGTTGTGTTTGTATAATGTTATTGTTTAATTTTTTGTTTAACTCATTCTTCATAAATTTAAGTTTCCACATACTTTGTGAGTTGGGACTTCAGATGGGATGCACCAATACTAGTTGCATGGGGAATATCAGACAAGTATCTGCCTCAATCTATTGCAGAAGAGTTTGGAAGGGCAAACCCGTCTTCTGTCAAGCTCAAGTTGATAGAAGGTGCAGGACACATGCCTCAGGAGGACTGGTAAATAAGTCTCATTTGGCATTTACACAACACAAGTTTTCATGGTATTCCTTTCCTCGAATAATTTTGGGCATTTCGTAACAGGCCCGAGAAAGTTGTTGATGCTCTAAAAGTATTTTTCTGAATTCAACACATTAAGCAATCTCAAAGTTGGTGTTGTATTGATTCGCTATCTATTGAAAGGTAACAGTACGTTCTATCTAAAATATTCCCAAATAAATCCGTGTTCACTAGAGAGTTTTATACCAAGTTTAGTCAATTCTTCACCACTTATAGCCTCTCTTCTTTTTGTTTTTGTTTTTTTTTTTTTGCGTGAAAATTTCTGGACAATTTATTGTCATTGACAGCTCTTAGTTGTCCATCATAGGTTGACTACGGTTGCATATTGTAATCGGGTTTGCTCCCCTCAGAAGGACATGGGTCATCACCTGGATCACTCAGCTAACTCGGGATAATATAAAGTTTTCTGTCTTCTTTTGTAATTAGCGGGCCTTGTGTTGTTGTGTGTACATATAATAGTCTCTAGTTTGGCAAATTTGATAATTTGCCCTTCTATGTCCATTCAGAAAATGTGGCGAAATATAAAGACTTTACCACATTTGTCTTCGTGTTAGAGCACAAAGTGTGTTAACATTATTTATTTTACATTTAGACTCAACCTTTCGCATTCCAAGTAACACCAATGCTTACGTGCAACCAAAAAAGAGGATTTGAATCCCCTAATTTTCGATTTCAATCGAGTACACAATACAATAGTTACTAGTACAACCAGACGGCAGATATATTGGCCCAGTTACATGACAGAGCTGCGAATAATAAATACAAACAAGGAATACACCATACAACCATTCTCCCTTGTTCCAAAAACATGACTGGGCTTACAACTGTTTAAGTGGCTACCTACTTTGATTTTGTTTTCGGATTCTTGCTATTTTGTTTGGATTGCACCTTCTTCTTCGTCGTCTTCCCTGCCTTGGATTGCTTGTCATCCGTTAATTTCTTAGATCTTTTGTTTTGAACTTTGTCATCTTCATCATCATCATCATCATCATCATTAGCATCATCATTTTCCTCGTCATCACTTTCTTCGGATTTTCTTTTCGCTGGAAGCTGCTTCTTAACTTGACCCCGAGGCTTCCTCCCTTTCTTTCCTTTGATAGTTTCAGCAATGTTATCTTCATCAGTCGCCGGTTCATCAACATCTTCGTCAGAGCCATCCTGGTTTCCTTTTCCCCGGTTACTTTTTTTTCTCTGTTTACTCAGTTCCTTGGCTCCTTGGTTTCCACTTAGCTTCTGTAACTCAGGTACAAGGGCTGTTGTCTAAACAGATACGGAAGTTAATAAAAGAAATACTTTTAAAGAGCCATAAAAACCAAGCGTGAGATTCTAGTTAAGAATGACTTACCCTGCCACCGGCAGTGATAAACTCAATTTTCTTCCCTGCAGTGCAAGTAAAAATCAAGTTATTCAAATAGGCCAACTGAAGACAATTGACGAACAGAAAGGCTAAAATTTACTTTCAACGAAATAAAATTAATCCTTGTTACAAAAAGAGCTCATGTGTGATGCATAAATATACAGAGTAGCAAACATATGGGAAGACCAATCAATCAAAATAATGAATTAAATGCGTGCCATGAGAGATAATCACATAAAGATCAAGAGCCAAACCATCAACAAAAGCCTTGCCAGGCTTCTTTTCACGTGAGTAAAAAATCCAATTATTTGGAAATTGACTACTATCAGCTCCAACTTCGACAGCTTTTTCAATGACCTGTAAAATGAATTATTGGTCAAAATGACCTCAAGCATCAACAGTCTCTTACCATTAACTTTTCCAGGTTTTTTGCCCCACCGAAAATGAAACAACCATTCAAGTGGAAAGTGGCTGGATTGAGCATCAACTTGAACCGCATAATGAACAACCTACAGTTATCATCCTCTATATTCACAATGGAGAGTGCATTTTTCAACTCGAAGCGCAAAAGAAAAGAAAAGAAAATTCATAGTATAAGAACATTTCACGTCTATGTTTAATTCCCACCTCCTTGATGCATTTGTTCAATGTCGCACAACATTCTCTGGACAGGCTAGCAGCAACTTGAAGCGGATGAATTCTTGCCTGCATGTATATACCCAGAGAACCCTTTAGAATCAAAAGAAGGGCTACGAGCTCTAAAAGGGGTGTCCTAAGTGAGCTGAAGTTGACAGTCAAACTAAGAAGCTCAAAGGATATAAAAGTGTACACAATATCTAAGAATTTTGGAGGATTAGGACCATACTTGGTATAGCACTTCATCTGCAACCCAATTCCCAATACCTGAAATGTAACTCTGGAAATTGAACAAAGTTAAAAATTAAAAACTGAAACGATATAACAAGCTTAAACAATACTTGGACATTGAGCTAGATGGAGATAAACGTTTTATTTAATAAAAAGAGAACTAACAGTAAAAATGTTTTTCTCGGACACTTCATAAATCATAGTACGACCTTCTTGTTACCTCGAAGTAAAGTAACACAGTGTAAATTATCAAACCAATCATCTTGTACGGTGGTTGCTATTCTCAAGTGAAAAGCAGAATATTTTCTATCTATGTCCTATACTACTAGTAATCTACACATTCATCAAAACCACAGAAATCTGAACTTGATAATTGAAAAATGTCTTGGGACAAAAAAAATCATGATAGAGTTAAAACAAAAATAAAGATAGCACAACGCACGAAGAAGGTTTGAAAGAGAGGGGGGGAGATTGGATAATAACCTGATCAAGCAACAGAGACTTAATTGCAATTTTCTTCTTACTCAAAGATGCAACAAAATCATCAACTGTCATAGGCTCCAGAAGAGCATCAGGGCCAAGCTCAGATATCGGAGGCACCGATGCAGGCTGTAGCAACAAGAAGAACAAAAAATAAACAAACTTCCTTCTCAATTTAGAGAAAAATGCTTCAAAGATAAAACAAAATATTATCATACATTTTTCAGCAACCGGACTTTAGCAAACCGCCTCTTATCAGTGAAAGAAAACTCCATTCCATCATCTAGCTGCAAATAAAGTGATTGACGTCCATAATGATAAGTCATATTTAAGACTTAGAATAGGAGCTACTAAACCTTTCAGAAGTAATTGTAATCTTAGATAGAGCATTCTTTAAGAAATCCAGAAACCAAAAACCTTATCAATTAGCTCTAATACCAGAAGAAAATGTGTAAAGCGTAGATGAGTCACAAAAACCAAAAAAAGTCACAAGAAACAATTTTAGTCCTATTCAATCAACAACAACTATCAACACAAGAAATCACTATTTACAGAACGAAACAAATCCTTACTTCTACAAAAACCTTGGAATATTTGGAAGGCCACTCATCATCTTCCTTTACAGCAGACCTGTAACCATCGCGATAATCGTGTCCATCGAAGAAAATGATCAGCAAAACCAATATAGTAATACCAAAAAGAAGTATCAAATTCCGTAAACTAGTTCATCCCTCTCTGATGCGTGTATGGAATATGCATTATACCAAAGTATATACCATCAAAACAAATAATTTCACTTAAAATTTCTCAGAACTAATAATTTCATGAATACAAGTAGAACCCAGAAGTCAAAACCCAAAACCCACCAAACCAAGCTTACCTCTTATATTTCGTAACTGCGACCCCCTTTATGTATATAGCACCCGCCATCCCTTTTCAAAAAAATTAAAAAAAAAATAAATAAATACATAAAGAACTTGAAGAACAAATTAAGATGCCATTAGAATAATAACTCTGCGTGGTGCTATTAGGGAATTCGTTTTCTGAAGGTACCGAATTGGAAAGAAGGGAAAGGAGGCGAGTCAAGCTGAAGCCAGAGGTTCTTGCCCTTGCGGTGAGCGGCGACTATGGTCTTACCCAGGAGCGCAGCCTCGAAGTCCGAGGCGGAGACGCCATCGATGACCTTGGAGTCGTTGGCTACGACCGAGCGCTTGATCTTCTTCCCAAGGCAGTTTTCCTCTATGGCCCTCCGAGCCGCCTCCACCTCCGGTAGCTCCGGCATTTTTGGGGTTTTTGGGGTTCTGGTTCCGACCTCTCTCCGTACAACCGAGCTCTGGACTTAGAGACCACGCGACTCTCCCACTTGGCGCGCTTTTTCTTGCCTCTGACTCGCCCTGCTGCTGGGGTTTGGATTTTTGGGTAGCGGGGTCGTCAAAGCTGGGTCAGGATGGAGGTGATGTTGGGCTGAAGCCCATTAGACCTTAGGCTTCTAACTAAATTCCAGGCTCAAATTCAAAAATTGAAGAATCCGAATGTTCTAAATTTGTTGAAAAATTTAGGAAAATATTACTTTTTAAAGCTTTTAAGAAAAATATTTTTTAATAAGTATTTAGAAAAGTACCAATTTTCTTCAAAATAGATATTTTTCGATGGTACTTGAGATAACCAACCAGTTGGGTTACTTGAGGTAATCAATCTAATTATTGAGGTAACTAGTCAAGCTACCTAAGGTAACTTGATTGATTACTTTAAGTATCTAGTTAATTAATAAAAAAGTGATATTTTTTATATACTTTTAAAAAGTGGTATTTTAAATTAATTCCAAATTTTTCAAAACATTTCAAATTTTGGGATTTTTCAATTTTTTCTTTTTTGAAAAGCTACCATAAAAAATCGAATTTCCCCTTAGACCTTGGTAGACGAAACCCAAAAGTAAATCCCAATTTAGAAGACATTACCCTTACAGAGTATTTACAACAAATGTCCTTTTTTTCTAGATCAATTTAAAAAATGGCTGTCTTTTTTTTACACTTATTTAATAAACAGCTATTTTATAATTTTATTTTAATAAATGGCCCTTTTTGGTGGATCTATTTTTTTAAAAGTGAGTCAATTTTTAAACAATAAATCAATTCAATACAAAATAAATCAATATATTAATTATGAAAAGGGTATTTTTCAAATAATTTTTAAAATTCGGTTGTCGTTTAACAGTGCTAAAAAAATAGTCAATTTTCAAACAGTGAT
Source organism: Parasponia andersonii (assembly GCA_002914805.1). Classification (NCBI taxonomy): domain Eukaryota; kingdom Viridiplantae; phylum Streptophyta; class Magnoliopsida; order Rosales; family Cannabaceae; genus Trema; species Trema andersonii. The sequence goes on along the minus strand of JXTB01000282.1, from coordinate 15,800 downwards.
CCAAAATTCTGCCATTTGGCCCAAAAGCCCTTTCTTCTATTAGGCCGCCCAATTAAAGGAAGGCTTTTAGCGAAATGGCCGAACTTTCGGCCTCTTAAAATGAATTTTTGTTTTCGATTTTCTTTAGCAAAAATCATCGATTGAATCAGTTGATAGACTTGATATACCTAATGCAAAAAATGATTTACTAAGTATAAAAACTGTTATGTGTACTACAGTATATAAATCAAATCCAGTAGATTATATGTACTCTGTGTAAAAACTGATTTACTCAGCTATTTAGCTAGGGAAAAAAAATTGTATATTTGTTAAAATGAAATGATATTTGGTATCTATAGGATTCAGCTTGGAATAAAGGAGCGATTTCATAAATAACTGTTAGGGAGGTATTTGTTATTCAGAAGTTGATTCAAACTTACTAGAAAATTAGTAGTTTTCTCCTAAAATGTCATTAATTAAAATTCAATGATTGTGAAATTGAAAGAAATAAAAGGATAGAAAAGAGATTTCACAAATAAAAACAACTAACAAAATTATAACTAAAAACTGGCTGCTAAAAACGAATGTAAGTTGAAAACAACATGTAGTAACATGTTAATCCCACCCACTTTTATGGTAGTTCCAATTAAATAGGGAATTTTACCTAATCATATTCCGACTCTAATTCATTTAAAGAATGAGCTTTCATAAACTTTTGTTTGGCTGTTTGGTGGAATGAAAATCAAAAGATTCGAATGTATTTTATGTATGATTCCAATACTTTACTTCTTTTTTCTGGTTCTTACATTTTTAATTTTAATCTAATTGAATCTAATATGAATAAAATGTTTTTTGGAACTTTATTTACATTTTACCTATAGAAATAAGGGATAATATCAAAGGGAAAAAAAAAAAACCCACCACCTTTAGTGTTTTATCAAAAAAATAAACTCACATATCTTCATTTATATCAAATTAAACCTTCAATTTATGTTTTTATATCAAATTAAACCTTCAATTTATGTTTTTATATCAAATAAGACTAAGCTCATATATTTATTCAAAATTAGAACTTTAATTTGTTAAAAAAGATAATTTTATTCTTCAAGACATAAAACATATATTAAAATTAATAAATATTGAAACTATCTATTCTTGTATTTCTTTCTTTTTTCAAAAAAATATTTTAAGTGAAAATAATAATTATTAAAGTAAAAAGAATTTCAACTAATCAAAAGAATTTTTTTAAAAAAAATATAACAAAAGTTTTTAAAAATTCTTGTTTTTTTTCAAGATTTTAAATTATTCGAAATAATTAAAATTTTGAAAAAAGAATGATGTTTAAAAAAAATCTCATTTTTCTTCTTTTTTTTAAAAAAAAAAATATTTTAAGTGAAAATAATAATTATTAAAATTAAAATGAGTTTAAATTATTCAAAAAATTAAATGTTAAAAATAAAAATAATGACAAAAATTTTTATTTTTAATGATTATTATTTTCGCTTAAATTATTATTTTTCAAAAGAAAAATAATAATAATTGGATTCAATTTGTATTATTTTTAATATATGTTTTATGAGTTTAAAGATAAAATTGTCTTTTTAAACAAATTAAAATTCTAATTTTGACTGATTGTATGAATTAAGTTCTATTTGATAGGAAAATACAAATTAAATATTTAATTTGATATAAATAAAAATGTGAGGGATTTTTTTACAAAACACTTAAGGTGGTAGTTTTTTTTATATATTATCCCATAGAAATAATAATATATTTGACATTCTTTTTTATTCCAATGTACTATAATGTTTATTCACATAACATTTTTTTCATAAAAATCACCATAATCAGAGTAATTATTCTTATTGTATTTAGTTAATGACTGTTTTTTTATTATACTTATAAGTGGTTAAAAGATTTAATTGATTTATAGTATATATTAAGTAAAACTTAAAAAATTCCATCAAAAAAAAGCAAAACTTATTAAAAAAATAAAAATCAAAATTGCAACAAATCATTAAAATTTTTATTAACGTATTTATATCCGCTAATTTTTCATGGTTAAATGTATTACTTTTTTTCTCTTCTCATTGAATTATATTTAATAATCTCCCATTATGCTGCTAATTGTGTCGTCATCCAACAAACAAATTGTGCTAATTATGCCCTCATCTCTTAAGCCAATATAATGGCATATCACACATTAGATTCTTCATAGGTATTCGTCCTTTCCCTTTGTCATTTTTTGGTAGATAAGTTGGTAAAAGAGGTATTTGGTTTACTCGGCTAGATTCTCACACTGATTTATCAAAGATTCTGTTCGTTTTTTTTTTTTTTTTNTAATATGAAAATTATGATATCTTAGATTTAACCTTTCGTACAGTAAAAAAAATTTTAAAATATTTAAGATATAATAGTACATATAGTTTTAAATTATAAATAATTAAAAATTAAACTTTAAATTAAATTTTGAAAAAGAAATTAGAGATTAATCTTGTAAAAACCCGAATTTTGGGAGGATAATTTGGATAATTTACCAATAATCTGGATAAAATATTGGAGGGATTAATTTGTAAAAATTTTGTACAGAAGGACTAAATTGCAATTTTTGGGGGACTAGATTGATAGATATTTGAAATTTGGGGACTTATGTGCAAAAAAATTGCACAGCCCTATAAGACAGGGCCACGTGCCCTGTCCTTTTCTTTTCTCTCTCTCTCTTCTCCCCCGACTTCTCTCTCTCTCTCTCTCTCTCTCTCTCTCTCTCTCTGCGTTTCTCGGCCGCACAACCAGAGGAAGCCGCGACCACCGCTCCAGCCACCGTGCGCCCGCGCCATCGACCGGCAAAGGACCCCCATGCTGCGCCGAAGCTCCGCACCCTTCGCCAGCCATCGCCATCGTCTGGTTCGCCGGAAAACCTTCATCAAAACCGTTGGAGCCATTTCGGTTTTTTCATCACCGGCGACGATTCCGGCCACCATTCGACCCTCAACCGGTCCCGTTGGATTTGTCTCGTCTCAAGGATCATCAAGGTATATATCTCAATCCCATTTTATCCGGATTGAAAGTTGCCATTTTTGGATATTTTGAGTTTAAATTTGACTTTTTGATCTGGTTTTTGTTGTAATTTTTGGATTGTACTTGGAAAATTGAGAAGTTTGATATATATATTGCCTATATTTGGTGATCGGCACGGAAATCAAGATCGGGTCAAAATTTGCCTCGTTTTGCATGTCATCGGCTCGGTGTGGGCCCGGATCTGAATTAGACAAGTTATATGTCTAACCTAGCTATTTTTGGTGCTAGGAATTCAGTGAAGAGTTCCATTTGTGGAATTGAAGCTCCGGTGAGAAGTTGATTTTTTGCAAGAGGACGATCGAGGGCTTGGAATTGGTTCCCGACCCTCCGGGCGATCTTCAACGACAGCTTGAGGATTCGATAGCGTGGTATTGCTATTCGAGCGAGGTAGGGACTCAATTACCTCTGTTTTATATCGTTTTTGAATAAAACTTATTTTCTGCAATATATGAGAACAAATGTGATTTTTGGTTTCTCGAATATCTGTGATGGGAATTGGTTATATGAGATATATACTGTATTATTCTGAGAATTTTCTGAGTGCAGGTTATTTTGGGTATATTAAAAATAGGGTCGTTATGCTGCCCGTTTTTCTATAAAAATCTAGTATGCTAATTTTACTGAAAAACCAGAGCACGATTGTTTTCACACTTCAGTTCTGTATTGCACGTGTCATATGATCATACATGAGCACCGTGTTAGCATCGTGGGTTTACAGTATGGCGTTGTGTACCCCACTGTCGGTGAAAGTCCGTAAACTCGCGCAGGGTTTTGTTACTTCTGATTACCTCCCCATATGACAGGCGTAGGCAATTCGGTTGCCCCTCCAGGTTTGGTAGGCGACACACGGGTGTCCCCTCCAGGTATGGGCTTAGGTATCAGGCAGGCTGTTAGGCATACTTAGTGCCATCATCCTGGGTTTCCATAGATAAGAGGATAAAAGCTCATGGGTATGGGTTGATTTGTGTCATATGCATATGAATTGGATGGTTTTGATTACACTGCTTTATATATATATATATATATGGATTTCCGGTTTGGATTATATATATATATGTATGTTTTTTACTAAACTAACCATGCAGGAATTCCTTATCACTAAATGTTTTCAATCGAGGTAATTGTTTTTCCTACTGGGCATTTTATGCTCACCCCCCTACCTTCTTCCTCAGGTGGTGTCCAGTGCGATCTCGGTGATCAAAAGGAGTAAGAGGTCATCTTGATTACAGTTTGTCTCTTGGTAATGCTAGAAGTTTGTCGTCTTGGTGTTTGGATTATTTGGGTCTTGTATTAACATTGAACCAAGATTACTGTTTTCTATTTTGTCTGTGTTATGTATGCCATTTTGTTATTTGAATTTTGTTGTGGATAATGGTGATGCTTGGGCTTTTATGTGACTTCATGATTTTTAATTATTATTCGGTCTATGTTTAATGGTGTATAAGAACTGTAGGAGTGGTTCACGAGATAAAATTCTGATTATTTTATTTAAATGGACTGTTTTTATAAAAACTAGAACTTTTGACACTTTTCAAATAAATCAAGGAAATTCCCACCTTTATGAAATTCCCCTTCTGCCACTGGCCCGGGTTTTGGTTCGTGACAAAAATTTTTGGTATCAGAGCTTTGAGTTTAACAGCTTGGACGTATCACCATTAAACTAGATTGAAGTTGTTTTTATGACAAGCATATATCATTATCTCATAAAGAGTTTGGCATATTGTTTCAAACTTGTAGCGATGCCTCCTAGAAGAGTTCCGAGACACCAGCCGGGTGCCGAACCTCCTCCTCTGGATTTCACTCATCTGATTGAGGCAATGCTGCAGGCATTCGTCCAGATGAGTAATCCAGACTATCAGCCTCCAGCTCCGAGGGAACGTCAGTTGGATCAGGCTGTTCATCTCCAGCGATTCATGCGTCTCTAGAAGGGCAGTTTGATGATAGACTAGAAGCTCTCACTACAATTTCTTGGTTGTGTGAGATGGAGAGGCACTTTCAAGCCCTTGATACTCCGGTTGAATTTTGGGTTGTGTTTGCTGTTACTAGTTTGACGGGGAGTGCCATTCGTTGGTTGGAGATAGTGGAACGGATGTAAGATGTAGTGGGCTTGACTTGGGAAGACTTTGAGCAGATTTTTAAGGCTCAGTATGGCAATAAAGATCAACAGGATGCAGTTGTGAACCGATTTGAGACATTGATTCAAGGTAACAGAACGGTGAATGGATACCTGATATAGTTCACTGAGTTGGTAAGTATTGCTCTTGGACCGGGTACGAGCGAGAAGTACTGAGTTGCCATGTTCAGAAGTCATCTGAATCAGAACATTTTCAACAAGATTGGTACCCAGACTTTCCATACTCTTCCTGAGATTACAATGGCTACCCAGCGGGCAGAGGCCATCGAAGAAGGATTGGATTCCGGGAGGAACCAACAGAGAGGTAATGACAGGAAAGCCACAGAAGGAACCAGGGGTAGTGGTTAGCCCAGGGTACTCCGAATGGTGGGGGCTCGAACAGCAGTGGTTTTTCAGGGGGTGGCAGAGGCAGTCCGTATGGAGGATGTTTTGTTTGCGGCCAGCCAGGTCATCAGAAGGAGTGTCCCAACCGTCTGCAGAAATCTCCTCTTTCTCAGGGAGGACCACAGAGGAACCAGTCCGGTTCTATTTCTTATCAGAACACTCAAGCGAGGCTACAACAGTCACAGGGTGCTTCGCAAGCTTTTACTTCCCCTCAGCTTTATCAGCATCAGTACCGCCCTCAGGGTTTTACTCAGAACTTTCAGACTCCTCAGGCTTCAGGGAGTCAAGGTGGACGTGGATATGGCAGTAGTGGTACAGGATCTAGCAGTAGCCATCTTGGTCAAGGGAAAGGGAAGGTGACTGGCCAAGCCTATGCTTTTACTGGGGCAGACGACACTCAAGATCGCACCGGTCGAGGTGTTGTTGATGGTATGATTCTTTTTTTACACTCTTGGGCACATGTTTTATTTGATACTGGTGCATCTCATTCATTCATATCCTTATTGTTTACTCAACTGTTGGGGTTAGAATTTTCTGATTTGGATTATATATTGATGTTGGGTATACCTTTGGGAGGAGTAGCCGATGTGTCTACTATGTGTAAGTCTTGTTGGGTTGTGGTTGGTGATAGGAAGCTTCTTGTTGATTTGATTGTGTTGCCGATGGGACAGTATGACGTAATACTCGGTATGGATTGGTTGTCGAAATATCGAGTAGTTGTGGACTGTCGTACGAAGTAGGTGACTCTTTTTCCTAGTAATGGATATCCTATTGGCTATCAGGCTGGGATGAGTCTGTTGAAGCCTAGTCCTGTTCTGAAAGCGTGTATTGGTGGAAGAAAGAAACTTGAGTGTTATGAGAACTTGTTTGCCATGGATGGCGAGGTGAGGACAGACGATCAATACCCATGGATTCTGGTGATGTGTGAGTATTCGAAGGTGTTTCATGAAGACTTATTGGGGTTACCACCAGACAGGGAGATCGACTTCTGTATTGAACTAGTTCCTGGAGCTCAGCCAGTTTCCATTCCAGCCTATTGCATGACACCTGTTGAGATGGAAGAATTAAGAGAATAGTTGGACGATTTGCTTTCCAAGGGCTTTATTCGCAGTAGCACTTC
>JXTB01000281.1:491089-568758 GCA_002914805.1 Parasponia andersonii | reverse complement strand
AAGGACTTAATATGGTGTTGACTCACCTCATCAACTAAGAGCAATAGTATAGACAAGAAGATTTAAAATTGAAGATTTGATCACCTTCAACAAAGAGATTACGAAGAAACACACTAGAAAAGGTAAACCTTAATCTTATCTCTAGGGTTTATGTATCTAGATTTGATTTATGTTATACATGATCCTGTAATTGATATATGTATATTCTATGGTTATGAAAATTATTTTTCATGAAAAATTTTAAAACCTAAATCCGCTAATTATTTTTGTTGCGTTCATTATATGATCATATATTTTCTATATTTACATGCATGTATAATTTTCCTAAGTGTTACGTTTAAATACTAATAATTAGTGCATTCTCTTACACATTTTCAAATAGGTATTGGCACATCAAGATCTGGAAATGGAATTGGAGTCAAGTTCGGGGGTGATGATTGGCCTTGCCCTTCGATACTAGGATGATTTCTGACATTTTGATTAGGCCGTCTTCGAGTATAAACACGAATTTCAGGAGTGACTTTATTTTCTTGTAGTATTTCTCCCCCTGTTTATGATCTGTTAATTTCTAGCAAGGATAGATTAGGATTCCCTTTTTTTTTTCATTATCTAAGACTCCTATTTCAGGAGTATTTCTAGGAAAAAAAAACATTAGGAAGAATAAGAGTAAAAGTTTGCCAAAAATTTTCTTCATTAACACTCTCCCCCTCAAGAGAATTTTTGCTAAAAAAATGGATGTTTTCCATAAAAACCACATCCATACCGACAAATATTTTTTTTTGTGTGAGGGTTAAAATATTTGCACTCCTTTTTGTTCGAAGCATAACCCAAAAAAATACGTTTTTCAGCTTTTGAATCTAACTTAGATCTTAAATGGCTTGGTATATGAACAAACGCAGTGCATCCAAATATTTTTAAAGGTAAATCATTCGTTAATCGATTTTGAGGGAAGTATTTTTCAAAATATTGCCATGGTATTTTGAATTTTAAAAGTTTGGTAGGTATTCTATTGATAAGATAGCAAGCAGTTAAGATGGCATCACCCCATAAATATTTTAGAACATGCAAAGAATAAATTAAAACTCTACCAATTTCAAGTAAATGACGATTTTTCCTTTCAGGAATTCTATTTTTTTGAGGGGTGTCCCTATTTGTAGACTGATGAATAATGCATTTTTCTTTTAAAACACTTCCTGAACACTCATTGAAAAATTTTGTACCATTATTGCTTCATAAAATACTAATTTTTGTATGAAATTGTTTTTCAATCATGGTATAAAAATCTTTAGACAATTTTTCAACTTCCGATTTAGCACTCATAAGATCAACATAACATAATCTTGTATGGTCATCTATAAAGGTCACAAACCATATTTTTTTTTCTAAATAAAGTAGTAATTTTTTAGAGACCGCAAACGTCACTATAAACTAAATAAAATAGTTTTGATACACTATAAGTTTTTGATTTATAAATATTTCGATGACTTTTTGATTATTGATAAGATTCACAAATAAAAGAGTTGCAATCCACACCTTTAAACAAACTAGAGAATAGATGGTTTAAATAAGAAAAATTAGGATGTCCTAGTCTAAGGTGCAAAAGCATTATTTTTTCATGTACAAGAATTGAACTAATACTACTTCTCAAACCTTGAATTTGTTTATTGCTAGATAGGCTGTCATCGAAAATAGTAGAGGCTATCGACTATCTTAGCACTGCCAATTATCCTCCCCGAATTCTGGTCCTGAAATTAGATTCAAAGAGGATTATGTGAAAATTAGAATCTCAAGGTAGTTTACTAACATGCAAAAGATTACAAGAAAATTTTGGGACACATGAGACAAATTTTAGTTCTATTTTTTCTCATAATTTAATGTAACCTTTTCCTAGGATAGGAGAATAACTTCCATCTGCTATTCTCACTTTCTTATTACCAGAACATGGAGAATAAGAAACAAAAGAGGGAGGCAGATTTGTCATATGATCGGAAGCACTAGAATCAATAATCTATGGTGTAGAATTTGAATAAACTGAATAAGCACTAATATTACTATCTGATTGAGGCAACAGAGCAACTAGGAATATCGGATTGGGGATTGGATTTCAGCAGTTGCAGGAGTTGATCTATCTGCTCTTTGTTCAGAAAACTGGGTTCAGCAATATTGGCAACAATGCTGGCATGGTCATAGGTAGCAGTATTGGCTCGGTTGTTGTTATTTTTCCAATCAGCTCATTTACCATGAAGCTTCCAGCAGGTCTCCTGAGTATGACACAGCTTATTACAGTAGTCACACCGCACTCGGGGTCATTCATCACCTCCCCGCTGATTGTTTTGACGATGTTAAAGTATTTGGTGACACTGCCATCTCCTTGGCGGATGTCTCCGAGTCTCAGCTGCAATTCATATACTTGGTATCAGTTCTGTGAGTCAGAGTGCATCTGACTCATATTATCCCAAAGCTCTTTAGTAGTTTGATAGCGCATGTAATTAGTGCTGATTTCTTCCTCCATGGTGTTCACCAGCTATGCCATTATCATGGAATTCTATGCACTCCAATTGGCATAAGCCGGGTCATTCTTCTCAGGCGCCTTGGTCTCACCAGTCAGGTAGCCAATCTTTTCTCTTCCCCGGATGTACATACAAACAGATTGAGACTACCTCAAAAAATTTCCCTTCATTGAGGTTGATGGTAGTGATCTGGATTGAGTGAGATTCAGGGTGTAAAAATTTTTGGGGTATTTGGTTTAGTGGTAATAACAAGGGAGATTTTAGAGGTAACATCAGACATGATGTTGAAATTGGTAAGAAAAGCTTTTTTGTTTTTGACGGTAAGAAGTTTTTTTTAGAGGAACAGGTTTCTCTGATACCATGCACAATTAAAAAGTAGGAAAATATTATATATTTTTCTATGTTGAACGTAAGGATACAATCTCCTTTTATAGGAGTTTTACAGAAGGAGAAACTACCTAATAGGATATTCAAAATAACTGCACCCTAATTCTAGACAAAAGAAAATCTCCTTAGAAAGAGAATACAACCAGATAATTACAGAAAGATTTGCAATAGATTACAACTGGAGGATTCTAACGCTAAGGCACACAATCAACCAGATTTTTCCTTATTTCTAAACTCAAACCTGATCCTCTCTTAGCTGTCACGTTTACTAGCCTAATCAAATCTGATTTCCAACATCATGACATGTAAGCACATCTTGCTCCTGTAAATTAGGTAGTAAAGCTATAACCACATAATGGTTACTTTCCAGTTGGCAATAATTTAAAGAAAAATGAGGGATTGAATTTAAAAGAATACCTTTTGAATATACCAAAGAAAAGGTATAAAAGACAAATTTGATCCATGCATTGCTTCTTCGACCACAATAAATTAACGTTGCATACAACGATGTGATACTCATAACATTACTCATTTCCCATTTTGTAAGGATTCTCTGAACAACTTCTATTGTCTAATTTTTGTTCTGTTTAGCTTTTTCTCCTTTTGCTGTGGAATTTGCTAATTTGGAAACTCAATCTTATTAGAGATCCTTTGATCCAACTGTAAAAGATTGAGAGAGCTTGACTACAAGTACAAGGTTTGACCATTTGGGGAAAAAAGTGTTAATATTGATAAGTTCTGTTTATCTAGAGGTGTGGGATCCGTTCCTAAATTACGTACTGCGTAGACGATTAAGTAGCAGAATAGGTCACAGGAGGGCACACTGTCTGACACGTGTCCAGAGGGACCGCTTAAAAGCCACGCGAGTCGCATGTGATACCGCATGGGCCCATGGGCTGTCCGAGGCCAGAGCTGAATCCATCTCAGACCCTGGACGGGTTCAGCCCAGTCCAATTCTTACCTCGACAGCTAGGGGTCAGGAGCCTCGAGGGTATTCTTTTAGAAGACCATGGGAGACAGCGCACTGCTCTAGACCCAGACATGACATTTAATGCGATCTTGGGTAGGTGCGCATATTGGGCAAACCGTCCTTACAGAACGATAGTTTGTCAAAGTCTACCCCCGACAGGCTCAAGTCATAGGGAATGGTGGAAAGCAGGCCACAACGATGCAAGAAAAATCGCGGTAACTATGGTCTGTGATTTCTGGAGTAAGTCATGATAAAAAAAGGTACTCGATCCTGAGATTGAGAGCCAGAAAGCTCCCAGTTCTAGGATTATATATACGAGCCTTGCTTCCCCCTCTGACAAAAAGATACAAATAGATATATACAGAGAAAAACTTTATCTTTGCTAATTAACCTCAGGGATAAACAACTGACATAAGCATCAGAGAGTCTTTGCAGGTGGCCACCCCCGCCTCTCTGAACCGACTTGAAGTTAAAAGCATTCTGGGATAGCAAGGATACGTGGACAGTTGGTAGATACAATATCAGTAGTTCAGAGACATGTGAACAGCTGATAAGAATTGCACCAATAGTTTGGCGCCGTTTGTAGGAATTGTTGAGCTCGAGAGAAAGAATAAAAGTCTCACGATCGTGCTTTTCCCGAACAAAAAGCTATACAACATCAGATGACACCCTCAAGAATGACAACCAGGAGCACACGTCCCGACACCAAATGGAGCTCCTGGGAAAAACGAATAAGTCTGGAGTAAAAGCTGGACCAAATGCTTGTTGTTTTGGCAGAAGCAAACCGGAAGGCAGAGATGGCCCACGAAGCTATCTTTAGCTTAAAAGATGAAGTCACAGAATTTCGTAGAGATAACACCCGCCTTGAAGGGCTGCTGGCCAGCGAAGCCAAGAGCGGGCGAAGAGAGGACTTTGATGAAGAGGTCCAGCAAGAGTCTGAGGCCAACCACTGAGGGAAGTCTCCGCCCCATCCGGATCGCGGATGTTGGGAGAGTGACAAAGCCAGACAAGGCTTTTCCGAGCCAGAGTGGCGGTAGACAGAAGACACCAGGAAAGCCCGAAAGGTGTGCTTCCCAATTGGAAATAAGAGATGATGGCAGGGCTGAATAAGAGGCTCGGGGCCCATCACAGCTAGACTCCCGATGATTTGGCTGAACAGATCATATGAGAGATCAACTGGATGGCCTTCACTGATTGGATCCAGCTGGAGCCCAAGCCGAAGGACTTCATGACCCTGACCTTCAGACCGTTTGAGGGAAAGATTGACCTCCTCGACCACATATATCATTTTCAGTAGAAGATGGCCCTAGAGACTAGGGACGAGGCTGTGACCTACAAAGTCTTCTCCACCACCCTGGCGGAGCCAGCCCTGTTGTGGTTTAGGCAACTCCTGGAGAAGTCCATAAACGAGTTTGAATATTTTTACAAACTTTTCTTAAAGCAATACGCGGGCGTCCGGAGGCAGTAGAAAACCATGCGAGACCTCAACCGGTTAGAGCAATCTATGAACGAGTCTCCAAGAGAATACTTGTCACGTTTCTTGGAGGTAATATCCTTAGTACACAACGCCGACTCGGCCCAAGACGTGAGCTCATTCGTCAGGGGCTTATAGCCAGGATCGATACTGTCAGACCATCTTCTTTTGAATTTTCCATACGATATGACAGACGTCCAGGAAAAATCAGAAGTGGTATTTAAGGTGCTGAAAAGCCACCAAAAAGCACCTAAGGCCTCCGCTGTGATAACGACAGTACTGGCGCAAACCCCGGCCCCATAAGGAATAAAGAGGCTTGCGCCGGCCTAGGGGCCAGCTCTGAAGCCAAGGTGGTCAAGAAAGTGGTAAGAGGAGGAAGATGTTTAAAGACCCTTTGCCGAAATACGAGCTCAACACGCAGATTGATGTGATCTACCTCTAGAACAGGGACAAAGGTATTTTCAAAGACCTGCCTAAGTCTGGTATTCCTGAGCACATGAAGAACAGAAGGAGGTACTGCCAGTTTTACAAGGATCACGGGCATGATACCATCAACTGCCGTAGCCTTTACGCACAGGTTATGATGGTGATCCAAGCCAGCAAGTTGAAGCAATACGTGAAGACGGGCGGAAGCCAGTCGAAGGAGGACATCGCTGGGCCCGAAAAAGGAAAGCGGACCCAAGCCTCCGGGTCAGGGGAGCAGGCTTTGAGGATAGTGCCGATGATCATAGGCAGACCAGAGTCGACCCAGAGTTAGGAACAGAAGGAAAAATGCCAGAAAAGGACTGAGGATAGGGTGAAGCGCCTGAGGGGCATAGGGCATTCTGTGAACCACCTGACGATGGGAGAAAGCTACACCTCAGCTGCTCCCATCGCCTTTACCCAGCAAGACCTGGCCACAGTGCGCCTACCTTATGATGACCTCCTGGTGATTAAGTTGCAGATCGACTCTGCATTGGTCAGAAGGATCCTAGTCGACGGTGGGAGTAACATCGACATCCTGTTCCTCAGCACGTTCGAAAACATGGGCCTGAATCGGAGCACGCTCAGGCCGACCTATCAGCTGCTGTTCGCCTTCAACAGTATTAAGGTCAGCCCCTTGGGCATTGTGACTCTGAAGGTTTGCGCTGTGGAGAGGTGCCTGGACATGGACTTCATTGTCATCGACTGCCAGTCCTCCTTCAACGTCATCATGGGAAGAGGGTGGATTCATGCCATGCATGTGGTCGCCTCCACCCTCCACCAGGTCTTAAGATGTCTATCAAGGGATGACACTTACACGATAGACATTAAAGGAGACTAAGTCTCTACGAGGAAATGTTTTTTAACTGCCCTGAGGGGAGCTGATGTGAGCGCGGGCACCTCGACAAGGGATAAATAGCAATCAAAGGACTGCCTGCCAGCATACATGAAGTGGATAGAAGAGGAGTCTGACGGGCCAGAATCCACGATTGAGGAGCTGGTGGCAGTCCCTTTGAAAGAAGCAGAATCGGGAAAAGTAGTCTTAATCAGGGCCTTGCTGCCCGACGAGGAAAAGAGCGAGCTATTGGAGTTCCTTAGGCAAAATGAAGACTCTTCGTGTGGTCCCACGATGACATGCCCGGAATAGACCCCACGCATGCCTGCCACCGATTGAATGTAGACCCCAATTTTTCTTCGATCAGACAGAGGCCCCGAAGGTTCGTGCCGGAGAAAAACAGGGCGATCAACAAGGAGGTAGAGATGCTACTGGAGAATGGCCTGATCATGGAATGCGTATTCCCGTGCTAGGTCTCCAACCGGTGGTGGTAAAGAAGAAAAATGACGATGATTGTACTTGCATAGACTTCACCAATCTGAACAAGGCCTGTCCGAAGGACATCTACCCTTTGCCGAAGATCGACCAAATGGTCGATGCGACAGCTGGATTCGACAGGATGAGCTTCCTAGATACCTACTCTGGATACAACCAGATCCCTCTATATGAGGAAGACAAGATCCACACGTTATTCATTACGGAGCGAGGTCTGTACTGTTACAGACGCATGCCTTTTGGCTTGAAGAACGCGGGGGCAACCTACCAAAGGCTCATGAACAAAATGTTCGCCGAGCTGCTAGGAAAGACGATGGAAGTCTACATCGACGACATGGTCGTAAAGAGCAAAGAAGCTTCGGACCATTTGGGACATCTGGACGAATGTTTCCAGATTCTGAGGTAATACCAGATGCATCTGAACCCCAAGAAATGCATGTTCGGGGTGTCCTTCGGCCAGTTCCTGGGGCACATCGTGAGCAGAAGGGGAATTGAGGCCAACCCGACCCAGTTATCCTCAATCGCAGATGTACAAAGACCCTCAACCATTCGGGAGGTCCAGCGCCTAACTGGGAAGATAGCCACTCTCAGCCGGTTTGTCTCCAAAATGTCTGACTGATGTAAGCCTTTCTTCCAGTGCATAAAGAAAAGCAGGACAAGGTACTGACAGAGCTCAAACTGTACTTAAGTCATCTGCCTATCCTGGCTTCCCCAACAGAGAGGCAACGCCTATATGCTTATTTGGCAGTGTCTGAACTAGCGATCAGCACCGTACTGTTAGTCAAGAAGACAGTAAGCAGAAGCTTGTATTTTACGTAAGCCACATACTCTTGAACACCGAGACACAATATAGTATGGCAGAGAAACTGGTCCTTGCTTTGGTCAACGCTAAGAAAAGACTCAAGCAATATTTCGAGGCACACTCGGTTACGGTGTATATGGATTTCCCCATCCGGCAAATCTTGGCCAAACTGGACCTATCGGGATGACTAACTAAGTGGGCCATCGAGCTAGGAACATACGACATTGAGTATCGGTCTCGAGTGGCGAAGAAAGGGCAAGTCATGGCAGACTTCCTAGTGGAAATCCAATCCTTCGACGAGCCGCACGACCCGCTTCAGACGTCTCCGCCTTACATCCCTTCAGCCTGGACTCTCTACACTGACAGATCCACGAACGCCTCAGGGTCAGGAATCGGAATAGTTCTGTAGACCCCAGCAGGACTTAGGGTAGAGAAAGCTTTGAGGCTTGGATTTTAGGCGACGAATAATGAGGCGGAGTACAAGACACTGATGCAAGGCCTTGAGCTGGCTCTACCCTTCGGAGTAGAGAATATCACAGTATGGACTGACTTGCAGCTGATTGTGGGTCAGGTCAGGGGAGACTTCGAAGTAAAAGAGCCAAGATTACACAGGTACTTCTCCAGGGTAATGAAGGCGAAAGCCCGCTTTAGCAATTTCGATATCGAAAAAATACCCAAGGAAATGAACCAAAAGGCCGATGAGCTAGCTAAAAGCATGTCAATCGGGAGGATGACCGAACACACAGAGATTCTGCTAGAGGGCGAAAACACGAGAGACCCTTTGGAGACCCCCGCACGCTATGTGTTTGCAACTGACTCTGAAGATGAGGGCTGGATGAGACCCATCACCCAATACCTAGTGTCGAGAAACCTGCTCGCAAACCCCCAAAAAGTGAGGTCGATCAGATTGAAGGCTGCCCGATACTCGATGGTGGGGGGCTGATTGTATAGAAGATCAACGATGGGACCAATGTTGAGGTGCGTAGGTCCCATCGAGGCACATAAGCTGATGGAGGAAATCCACGAGGGAGCGTGTGGCAACCACTCTAGTAGGCATAGCCTCGCCTACAAGGCCTTGATGGCTGGATACTTCTGGCTATAATGATGACTGAGGTGGCCCAGTTTGTCAATAAATATGACAAGTACCAGAGGTTCGCCCCTATAAAGCGCCAACCCGCGGAGGAACTCCATTCGAACATAACTCCTTAGCCCTTCACTAAATGGGGTCTGGACATCGTCGGAGAGCTCCCCAAAAGTCCAAGGGGAAGAAGGTATGTCTTACTGGCCACCAATTATTTCACAAAATGGGTAGAAGCTGAAGCCTACGCGACCGTTAATAAGGCAGACACTATTAACTTCATTTGGAAAAACATAATCTGTCGATACGGGATCCCAAAAGAGATACATGCTGATCATGGCACGTAGTTTTGGAACGCTAAGCTTAAGGAGTTGTGTGAGTTATATGATATAAAGCTCAGTTTCTCATCCGTAAACTACCCTCAGGGGAACGGCTAAGCAGAGGCAACAAATAAGGCCATATTCAGCAATATAAAAAAGAACTTGCAGGAGGCTAAAGAAAGGTGAATAGAAGAGCTACCGGCTGTCGTATGGGCCCATCGAACCATAGAGCAGAGATCAACGGGAAGAACACCGTTCGCCATGGTCTACAGGTCGGGGGTTGTGATCCCGACCGAGATTGGCCTCCTGACCCTTCGCTCCGAAGTGGTAAGAGGCACTTCACTGAACGAGCAGCAACTAAGCCACAACACAGACCTTCTGGAAGAAAAAAGGGACATGGCCCTAGTCCATCTGGCTTCGTACCACCAGCAGGCTAGGTCTTACTACACAAAGAAGGTTAATGCTCGTCGATTTAATGCCAGAGATTGGATTTTGAAGGTCAGATCAGGAAATTCCTCAAAGCTAGACTCTAACTGGGTCGGGCCTTACGAGGTGATCAAGACGCTTGACAATGGTGCATATGTCCTGAAAGAACTCAAGACCAAGAAGAGCCTACCAAACACGTGGAATGCCCAGTACTTGAAAAAGTACCGCATGTTAGACGTATGTAAATGCTATGAGACACATGTAAATGCTTGTATTATTAAACAGCTTAATTCCAAAACAGGTCAGGGCTTCTGCTACACGGACTTATGTTTTGGACTGCTATGAAAAAGGGTCTCCCCCCAGTGCCAGACCCCACGAACTATTCGTGCAAATAAAGGTCGTACTATGGGAATCACATTGCACAATAAAATGCTTGCCAATGGCCCGAGAAAACATACGAGGAGGATTGAGCTATACAATAAAATGCTTGCCAGCAAACCTCAATAAAGATCATACTATAAGAATCACATCGCGCAATAAAATACATGCCGATGGCCTGAAAAAACGTACGAAGAGTAATGAGCTGCACAATAAAATGGTTGCCAGTAGACCTCAATAAAGATTGTACTATAGGAATCATACCACACAATAAAATGCTTACCGATGGCCCAAAAAAATGTACGAGGAGGATTGAGTTGCGTAATAAAATGCTTGCTAGCAGACCTCAATAAAGATCGTACTATGGGAATCACATCGTGCAATAAAATGCTTACCGATGGCCCGAGAAAACGTACGAGGAGGATTGAGCTGCGTAATAAAATACTTGCCAGCAGACTTTAATAAAGATCGTACTATGGGAATCACATCGTGCAATAAAATGCTTGCCGATGGCCTAAGAAAATATACAAAGAGGAATGAGCTGCGTAATAAAATACTTGCTAGCAAACCTCAATAAAGATCGTACTATGGGAATTACATCGCGCAATAAAATGCTTGCCGATAGCCCGAGAAAATGTACGAGGAGGATTCAACTACGCAATAAAATGCTTGCCAATAGACCTCAATAAAGATCGTACTATGGGAATCACATCGCGCAGTAAAATGCTTGCCGATGGCCTGAGAAAACGTACGAAGAGGAATAAGCTGAGCAATAAAATGCTTGCCAGCAGACCTCATCAAAAATCATACCGCGGGGATCACGTCGCTCGTCGATGATCCGAGAGGATGTACGAAGTGCAACAAGCCACGTAGTAAAAAAACTTGCCACCGACCCTCAAGGAATACCTGTAGGATGGGGAAGAATTGAGCGATANTAAGCGTGAGCCAAAGGTAAACGGGGCCAGGATCTACCTGTTGAAAGTAGACCCTCCCCAAAGAGCACCTTAGCTATGCATGAACTGAAAGTGAACAGAGCCAAGGCCTACCAGTTAGAAGTAGGCCCAGACAAGACCAAGTGTGAAGGCAAAAATTAAAACCAAATTCTGTTTATTATTACTTGAATTACAGGATGCATGATCGACATAGACGCAGACCCGGTGTCTCTATTTGTAAGAAGTAGGTCTTGGACGGACTCGTAAGGACATATCAAAGTGGTAACGCCCTGTTCGCTCCCAGAGAGAGCCAAGCCCAGGCCTCTTCCTCTGCAATGATGGGTCCAAACAGTTGTTGACCAATCCCTGGAGCTGATTCCTGGTGCGTTCCCATTTAGTGTCAGAGAAGTCCAGCCATACGCGCGGATCATATTCTGCTAAGACAAGTCATAATAGAAATTATACATCCTCAAAGCCGGATGGGCCAGAACTCACGTCCCAATCTCCGGAGCTAACCTCGTCGGTCATAGTATAGGGGGAATTCACTAATAACTCTACAGCATATACGATTGGGCCAGACTCAGAAGTCGGGCAGACTGTCGACAAGGGAATGACATCGTAGATGATGTCTGACCCTGACCACGGATACAAGCAACAAAACAAAAACAACATAGAACAAACGTGAGAAAAGTACGCCATTTTTTATTATTTAAATAGGTGCTTGCAACTGGGGTCAGTTTTACACGACGCAGTCAGTACTTTACAAATACACAAAAGAGCGAGAGGCCCTAATTACCTCCGATGAAGGGAGCGATGCCGGCTTCGATGCTTGGACCAGCTTCAGCAGAGAACGGCATACCAGGGTCAAAATCGTTACTGGACAAGACGACCACACTTGACCCTCCATCAGTCAAGGCACCAGGGCCAAGCTGACCCCCGGAAACCTCCGTGGCTTGTTCTGGCGGACCGGAAGCGGGGACATTCTCTCTGGCGACAGAAGCAGATATAGAGGGTCCATCTTTTTCTTCGTCGAGTATCTTCAGTATATCAGTAGGGTACACGATGTTAATCTCGTTTCCTAACTGCTGCATATAGTGACAGAATAATGGTCCCTCTCGACACCCTTTTACTCATCAAACTGGTCTGGCATTACCACCTCCGCGTGGCTCTCGAATTACCTGTTCTCCCAGCCAGACCTGTAGCTCTCCGCAAAAAGGATATCCACCTACCTCTGGTACCTCGTCTTCAGCTTCTCTGCATCTGCCAGCCTATCTCTCAGTGCCACTAGCCTTAGCTCTGCTTGCCGCTGCGACAAGTCAATCAATAGACTGTTAATATCGGCGAGATCTTTGCCACGCTTACGAGACAACTCGATATAAGCCTCCATCAGTTTTTTGTGATCTAAGTAGAGACGTCGGATTACCTTGTTGGACCAGTCGAGCCTGCGCTGTAAGGAATGAGCCTCTAGCTTGGCTCTTGCCTCGATTTTTCTCGCCTTTTTAGCCTCGTCGACAGCTCTGTCACGAGCAATAAAAGCCAGCCCCATCTCTGCTCTTGCGTTCTGCAGCTCCTGCTCCTTGACCTTGAGCTCAGCTGGGGCCAGCCTGGCAGTCTCTGCCTCGGCCAACTTGGTGACCAGCTCTTCATGCCTGGCCCTCTCGATGCTCAAAGTGTGGGCCACCGTACTGCTAACCCTAGCCTCGTCCAGGCTCCGATACAGGTCAAAGTCCGCCCTCAATGTGGCAAGGGCGGCCGAGCTTTGCTCGGCGGTCACAACACAGGCATTCAGCTGCCCGGTCAGCTCACTAACACGAGAGGAATAGAAGGACTAGACGGTAGCTAGCTATAGAATATAAGAAAGGGGGTCAGTGTTCAACAAAGATGCAAAAATGCATGGAGGTGACAACCAGATGAGCCAAACATGCACAAGGCTGCGGCCAACAACGAGCTCTACTTCTCCAGGGAGAGCGTCTCCAGCTCGAACTCCGTGGCTGAACCCTCTCCCTGGGCACTATCCACGTCCGGAGAACGCGACTCCACCCCGCTGATCGTGAGGATACCTTCATCCCCCACCGAGCGTACTCTAGTAGCTTCTTTTGATGCTCCCGAAGTGGCGAAAGTGGGGGCGGTGGAAAGCAGGACGTAGCTAGGTGCACCTTTGACGATAGCTGGAGGTGGCGTATCCTTAGCAGAAGAAGCTGCGATGACTGATACTGCTTCGGCGGCTTCAGCTACCACCTCCTTCGGAGACCCACTTGGCTATAATTTTTCGGTCTTATCTTAACCAGCATCCTTAGACGGGCTACCTCGCGTAGATCTCTTCCTCCTCATGAGGGTTAGGGTAGCCCCGTCATTATCACTGTCGGAAGAAGGGGCAGTTCTGCCTCTCTTCCCCACCGGGCTTTCCTTCCCCTTGGACGAATCGGCTTCACAACCCTGCTTCATGGAGGCCAGGGGAGGGGAATACAACCGAGACTTCAGGCTTGGAGCCCCTCCACTGAGCTCAGCAATCTCTCCATAGGAGCGGGCAGCACCGGACTCCGCACCCACCTTCGAAATATAGCGAGGGGTGGAGGAAGTTGGTGTAGTAAGCTCCCCTAGCAGGCTCGAAGGCACCCATTTGCCATACACGATCTTTATGGTTGGCGCCTCCCGAGTCGCGAGCCTGCCCACCTTGGGAGAAGGCACCATGGGCGTTTCACACTTGGGCGCAAACAGATCCTCCAGGTCGTTGTCTGAGCCTATTCTTGGGATGACAACTCCTTGCCCCCGGCCTCGTCCTCAGAGGACACCACCAAATGTCGACCAGCGGGGACCTTGGATCGGGTTTTGTATGCAACAACACTCCCCTTGGCCGGGGAGGGGTCAGCCGAAAGGCCTGCATCCGAACTGTAAGAGCAAGCAATGTGATTAGAATGCAGCCTTGACCTAGTCGATGGAACCCTAGGGCACCAAATGAAGTCACCCCTAACCCACTTGGGGGCAGTGGTTTCCTCTTGTCGGAGCCTGATGCACTCATCAGTCATGAGCTTCACCGCTTCTTCGAGCTCGTCACTGGTCGGTGCCACCAGGTCATAGGGACCCGCCAACTGGCTCGAGGCTGTGATTTGACGACCCACCATAGCGATGGGACTCTGCTCATCCTGGCGGAACCGGTTCAGAACCAAGGCGTCAAGCTGACTCCGAAGGTGCTTAGTGATGACCCACGTGTCCAGCGAAAAGAGGAGATATGAGACCATCCTCGGCATCATGTTCATCACCTGGAGATGCAGAATGGCCTGAATGTGTCGGCAATCCCTGGAAGACCCGAAGATGACGACCCCCTCCAGCTCCTTGAGCTGTCCTGCCGACATCCGCGGCTCGAACCTACTTTCCTCCACAGAGGCTGCGCAAAGCAAAACATCGTAAGTGAAAACAGACAAAGTGCACGCAGACCCAAAATCACGACTCAGTACTTACTTTGCAGAAAAAATAGGGGAATTTAGAAACGCTCTCCGTTTACCCAGGGAGAGTACCACGCCTCTCCGATGGCGTACATCTTGGAGTGGGAATCCCATTGCTTGTCCGACCTCAGTAAGCCCCAAAAAACGTGGTGCCCTAGGAGTGGCTGGAGGTGGAAAGTGGAGTAAGAGCTCTTTTTGGGGGATGAAGATGAGCTTGTAGGTGTAAAAGACCACCTCCAGGTCGATATGCACGTTAAGGAGGACCGATATGGCAGAAAGCCCTATCGGGATCATGATCCCATTGGCGTTCAGTTACATTAAGTGAATCCCCGTAAGGCTGAAGAACTGGTAGACCAGGGGAGGAAGGGGAAACCGCAGCCATTCCAGGTACCTCCTTCCCAGGAAGATGGAACCTTTGGGGGCAGAGGAGTGAAGGTACCAGTCCGCCGGGCCCTCGAACCTTTCTAAAGTAACTCCGCCAGGGAAGCAGAATTGCCTCCTTAATGAGCTCAACTCGGAATTCACGGCGGGGCGGAGTTTCCGACTCTGGTTTGGGGCCATTATTTTGGACGCGATTGAAGAGAGCAAAAGGTTTTAGAAAGGGGGAGACTCGAAAACCCTAAGATTTGAGAAAGCTGGAATATTTAGAGATTTTGTTAAAGTAAGAAATGAGTACAAGCGCGACTTTTATAGAGGAGGAGCCAAAGAGTTTTCCCTAGAAAAGAATAGTGCAAGAAAGACAGAAGTACTAGAATTTCAAAAATTTGAAAAATCGTGACACGGGATAGCGTGCACCAGCGTCAGTAATTGGGGAGAAATGACAGTAAAGAACCACGTGTACCCCTCACATTAGAGGATTGGAGGCACAATTTCCACACTTGATGGATACGAATCTATCAAATAGGGAAATGAGGGCAGTTGTGGGGCCTGTTCTTAAATCATGTACCACTTGGACGATTAAGTGGTAGAACAGGTCACAGAAGGGCACACTGTCCGAGACTTGTCCAGAGAGATCGCTTAAAAGCCACGCGAGTCGCACGTGATACCGCATGGGCTGTCTAAGGCCAGGGCCGAATCCATCCCAGACCTTGGACGGGTTCGGCCTAGTCCAATTCTTACCTCGACAGCTGGGGGTCAGGAGCCTCGAGGGTCTTCCGCCAGAAGACTATAGGAGGCAGCGCACTACTCTAGACCTAGACATGACATTAAATGTGATCCTTGGTAGGTGCATACATTGGGCAAACCGTCTTAACAGAACGGTGGTTTGTCAAAGTCTCGCCTCTGACAGGCTCGAGTCATAGGGGATGGCAGAAAGCAGGCCACAACGATGCAAGGGAAATCGCGGTAACTACGGCCCATGATTTCTGGAGTAAGTCATGATGAAAAAAGATACTCGATCCTAGGATTGAGAGCCAGAAAGCTTCCAGTTCCAGGATTATATATACGAGCCTTACTTCCCACTCTGACAAAAAGATACAGATAGACATATACAGAGAAAAACTTAATCTTTGCTACTCAACCTTAGGGATAAACAATTGACTTAAGCATTGGAGAGTCTTTGCAGGTGGCCACCCCCGTCTCTTCGACCCGACCTGAAGTTAAAAGCATTTTGGGATAGTAAGGATACGTGGGCAGTTGGTAGATACAATATCAACAGTTCAGAGATATGTGGACAGCTGATAATAATCGCACTAACAAGAGGATTTTTTTTTATACAAGTACTCTTGTGACTCTCAAAAGAATTTTCTTTACCTTGTACTTACTCTGTACTTTTCTTGTTGGGGGACTTCAATAAGCTTTGTTAATTAAGAAACTTAATCTCTGTAGAGAAATCAATTGGGGTTAGCTCAGTTGGTCCAAGACTTGAGGGATGTGTGTGTGAGTTTGGGAGGAGTCAGAGATTCAAACCTTGATAGAGTGTGTGTTATTTTCTTTTAAATTTGTGATAAGTGGTAGTCATTAGTTAAACCCCACTTATAAAAATAAAAAAAAAATCTCTGTAGAGATAGTATGACGGAGTAGGCTCATTAACGTGTGGGCTAAATTGTACTATTTTTAGAGACTTTTGCCTCAATAGGTGGGAACCGAAGTCTGGAAAGTAAAAACACTTGAATGTAACCCAAAGACCAAAGTTGTGGAATGTATAGCTCTCTCTTCTTTACTTGTTTTAGAATGCAAATACGCTTATTGTAACCATAAGGGCAGCGACCAAGATTTGAGCCTAGGTCCACTTATTGGTATAATAAAGTGAAGAGCATACTAAAAAGCAAAATTATGAAATGAAGTTATAAATGTATGGAGAAAATCCTCACTCTATACTACTACTTGGGAAATTATAGTCCAAAGAATGAAGAACGACAACAAGAGCAAAAATGGAACACACACCAGTAGAACACAATATTTTATGTGGTTCGGCGAAATTGGACACATGCTGAGTCTCATTCCACTATGTATAATTGAATATACATTTGAAAGATACAATCTAGAACCCACGTACCTAATAGTTGTGGCGGTCCTGCGATTCTTCTATCAACTCTCATAATCTAAAACCCTTGCCTATACGTATAGATTCATATTCCTTGTTCAATAAGACTTCCTTTAAACCTCTTCAAATTCATATAGTAACTTACCCAAATATAAATTCATAAAAAAATTATCGAGTAATGCTACGAGGCATTATATGATGCTCAATACTGCATAATGTGTTAGTCTACGATTGGTTAATTAGAATTAGACTTCAGATGAGACTCATGTGGTATCTAGTTTATTAATTAGAGACTCATGTGGTATCTAGTTTATTAATTAGAATTACCGAATAATAGACTGACAGATATCATTATGGTGTTGAGTACTACTGATATCTCGTGAGATTACTTAAAAGTTAACTCATACCCGAATCCTATAGAAATTAACCTAACTAAAAAGTCTCGTCAATTTGTCAAATTGTGTCAAATTTATCCCTCAAATTATATTTGATAAAAGTTACATTGTAAAATAAAATTAGTATCATTTGTCAAAATTAATCAAATAATCTAGCTGCATCCTTAACTCTACGCAAAAAAAAAACATTTTTTTTAAGATTATGCTATTTTTTAAGTATAAATTCAAATATTTGACATTTAATTTATTTGGTTATGTATATATAATTAATAACGTGATTATTTAACTGTGGGCACTTTGGTTATTACGGGATAAAAGTCAATACAATTTTGTCAAATGCGATACTTTTATCACAATTAAATAAACCGAGGACATACGAATTGTTTTTCTAAAAACACAAAGGTGGAAATTGATATTTGGCAAAAACACATGAGGTTTTTAGTATTTTCCGTAGATGATGATTTATTTTTCTCCTTCTAATGTGAAGTGTACCTATTCTCAATATCTGATGATGTCCAAAGTGAAAAGTAGAAGGTTATTGACTCTCACACACTTTGCCCCATCAAGTTAGCAGTCAAGATTCAACATTCAAGAAGTTAATTTTGGGGTAAAAGTGAAACTATTTTTGCTAAATATGGGGGCAAAGTGAGACTATTTTTGCCAATTTGGGTTAAAAAAAAAATATCAAAATCATTTTTTTTAAGACGAAAAAAGTGAAACACTTGGCAAAAATCAAAGGGCAAAATTGTAACTTACCCTTAATTCTCATTTTTTTCTCACATTATCTCACTCTAGATTTTGTGTGAGCAATGTCTACAACTACAAGTACTCTCTACCTTTGCTTCATTAGTTTGGCGCACGTGTGGAAGTAGAAGAAGAAGCAAGTACAAAAGTGTTGAGATCCAGTGGCGCGCATCTCAGTTCCCCAAAAACGGTGTCGTTTCTAGACTCTTATCCTTTGAACTCGAAGGAACATTAAAACGATCTAGGGCTTGCAGTCGTTTGGTACTCTTTTGCAGAAAACTACCAAAAACCAAAACCAAAACCAAAACCAAAGAGCCCTTTATTAAGAGCTAATTCGCGCTCGAATCTCGTCCCAGAGACCGATTCAGGAATCAAAAATTTTGAGATTAGAGTCCTCGGCCAGACTCAAGTTCAACCATGCCAGCCGAAGGTCAGTGATCACTGCTTTTCACCTCTTCCCCACATTCGAACATTTTTCCCTTTTCGCGTTGCCAGAGTCTCAAAATCTTTTACCGCAAATTTTGAATTCTGACCCGTTGCTGGGGGAGTCTAGGAGATGATTTTTGGCTTTTCCTGAATTGGGTTTTTGGAAGTTGGCTTGTATGCGTGAAAAAATGATCTGGGTATTTGTTGGAATGAGGAGATTTTGAGTGATCGGCAATCTGTATGTTTGAGTGAAAGTAGAGAAGAAAGAGAATGTGGTGGTTTTGAGAAAATGGGTTCATTTTATTCTTTTTTTTGTTAGCTTTTAGTATAGTTTAGATGCAATGAATGGTTGGTTTTGGATGCTTTGTGTATGTTTATGATGGGGTCACACTCTTTTGGGTGCAGACATGAACCGTCGGAAAGAGGGAATGATAAATGAATCTAAGAAGATTGTGGACAATATAAATGCGATGACTTTTGCAAATTTAGATGATCAACAAGTGCATTCATTGATGACGATCAGAGAAATAGCACGTGGGATTGCTAATAACAAAGTTGAAAAGGTTTGTGAGAGAAGCAAGGTTATGATTTTATTGTACTTTTGTTTGTTTGTTTTTTTTTTGGTTTTCATTAGATTGTTACCTTTGTGAATTCTATTTTTGATTTTCACAGGTCACAAAGAGTGATGTGAAAAAGGCTCTGTCCTCTAGTATTGAAAAGATGGTAAGTGACGTTTATTTATTTATTTATTTTTTTGGGCATGGTGTCGTTTGGCTTATAGTACCAGAGTTGGGCAGGTGGGATCATGCAGGGATGTCAATAACATTTTAGGTAGGATACCTTGTGACGGTATGAATGACGAGCAGACTCAGTCAGTGTCACGAATGAAAGAGATTGTTTCGACTATTGTCACAAGACGAGCTAAAGTTACATCAACTCGGCGTGAACCGGTTGAATCAGTATGGTGACATGCCAGAATGTTATTTTTTGCATTTTTTTTTGGTTCCAAGCTGATTTTTCATTTCCAACTGTATTGCGAATACTATAGGTTGGTGGAGTTGATGCAGAGACTGTGGAGAGTAAGATGGTTGGGGCCGTGTCCACAGCCAATAAGGATATAGATATAGGAGGCCTGCAAAGAAGGTTGTTTGAAAATGAGGTGCCAGAAGTGGAATCTGAGGCAAGAAATAAAGATGTTCAGAATGAGGGGAGGGACAGTGTTATGGATGAGGCTACACCCTCGGGCAATGGAGATTTACCAGTTGCAGGGGAACAAGGTGTAACACTTGTTGATGGATCAAACGCTGCTAGAAATGAGGTGCAGATTGGACAGGTAGAAGGGATGATGTTTGATGACGTGCAATTGGTGGTGGAAGTTGATGAGTTAAGAACTGAAGATGGTCAGAATGAGATTGTGGAAGATAATAAATTTAGAACTGAAGATGGTCAGAATGACATGGTGGAAGCTGATGAGCTAAGGACTGAACATGGTAAGAATGAGATTATGGAAGTTGACGAGTTAAGGACTGAAGTTGGTCAGAGTGAGATGGTGGAAGCTGATGAGCTGAGAACTGAAGATGGTAAGAATGAGATGGTGGAAGCTGTTGACTTAAGAACTGAAGATGGTTATAATGAGATGATGGAAATTGATGAGTTAAGAACTGAAGATGGTCAGAATGAGATGCAAAAAACCTTCAATGAGACTTCTGAATCGAAAAATGAAGATAATCAGAAGGAGGTGACAAAATCAATATCACTATCACCCCTTCGACTTTCTCTTGTATGGCCCCCGGATGGGAAGTTAACCTTAGACTGGGTGAAGAATATGATGACTTCACTTGACAAGTCTTCAAGAAAGGACCCACCATCAGAGTTTTGGTCTCTCATGCCAGTTGCTGTGGTGGAAAAATTAATTAAGGCTGCTTCAACTATTCTATCCAAGGAACCAAATTGCGTCGAAGTTAATTGCCAAGGAGGAGGTTCTAGAGTCGTTGTAGTGGGCGATGTTAATGGGCAATTCCACGATCTACTTAATCTTTTTACAATTGCGGGGTTGCCCTCTGAGAACCAATTTTATGTCTTCAATGGAAATTATGTAGACCGAGGAGCATGGGGCTTGGAGGTGTTTCTGGTCTTGTTGTCTTGGAAGGTAAGATAAAAGTAGTGATAATTGTATTGGTTTTCCTGTATGATGATTTATCTTTGAGTTCAACTGTAAGAGAAACTTGAAACGATATGCACATAACCCATTATATGGTACATATACTCTCCTTTTCTTTTTTTATTTTTTTCTAAATAAAAAATAAAAAAATTATATATTCAAATCACGTATTTTGCTGGCCAGGTGGTTTGGTGATACCTTTATACATCTTATATGGATTTTTGTCATAAATGATGAGTTTGGCGCATTCTTTACAGTGTCTCTGTCTCTGACTCGCTCTTTTTTGTTAATTTATTCTACTGGTAGATGGATAGTTCACTGTTCTAACAAGCAATTGGGCTTTTATTGTTTTGTTTGATATATTAATGTGCATATGTATTTATGTTCATTTTTGTATGCTTAGGTTTTGATGCCTAATAGAGTTTATCTGCTACGTGGAAATCATGAGACCAAATTTAGCACATCGATATATGGTTTTGAGCAAGAGGTTAAGACCAAATTTGATGATCAAGGTGAAAGGGTCTACAAGAATTGCTTGGAGTGCTTCAAAGTGCTCCCTTTGGCCTCAATTATAGCAGGCTGTGTATACACCACTCATGGAGGGCTTTTCCGAAGCATGCATATCGGGCCTTTGCAAAGGTCTAAGAGAAAGAGGGGACAGAATGTGGAGTTAGGTTCTGTAGAAGACTTGCGTAAAGTGAATAGATATCTTATAGATGCTCCAAATGGAGGTCCAAATGTACAATTGGGTGATGTGCTATGGTCAAATCCAATAAAGGAAGATGGTCTGTTTGAGATTGCTGAAGGAATGGGTCTATCATGGGGTCCTGATTGCACTGAGAGTTTTTTGAAGCAATCAAACTTTAAGGTGTTATGCACATAATTTGTTGGATTGTCTTGTTTACGTTCGTTTGATTATAAGTGACATTTGAGTCATTCTGTCTTTACAATGCTTTATTTATTTGTGCAGTATTACTGATCCACAAATTGAACCTTAGTGCCATATTGTGGGAACAAGTAGTGTACCAAAATAACTTGAGACATATTGTAAATTCATGCATTTTTCGAGTTATGATAATGAGTTGGAGAATTTTTGAAAACAAATAGCTTACAAACACATGTAAACAATTGAGAAGTAATTGGCAGGACATAAGCAAGTTATTATTACCCTACTCTTTTCTTTACCTTGTTGAGAAGATTTCTATGTTTTTGCATTCAAATATTTATTTCTAGTTCTTTATCATAGCTTAATTGTGTGGATAGTATGCTTCTGCTTGGAGACTAGCTTAACAAGTCTTGATCCAAAGATTGGTTGCTCTGGTTTTGTTACTTAACAGTTGATCATAAGATCACATGAGGGCCCTGATGCAAGGGCTGGTCAAGATGATTTTGGGGACATGCTAAATGGATACAGCATGGATCATCATGGAGAATCAGGGAAACTTTGCACTTTATTTAGTGCTCCAGATTATCCACAGGTTTTGATTCTTTGATCTTCCTTGCATCTTTAAGGTCTTTTTTCCACAAATTTCTTGTAATATTTTAAAATTATGTACCTACATATCTAACATTTGGGAATTGTTGTGTAGTTCTTCATATTCAAAATGAACTTTAGATGTTAATATGGGTGAAGAAAGTTGTTGCTTATCCTCACAATTTGTTTTAAACTTACAGTTTGGTGAAACAAAGTATAACAATGAAGGCGCTTATGCTGTATTGAAGCCTCCAAATTTTGAAACTCCATCTTTCCATTCATTCAAGGCCGTAGAAAGACCAGAGGTATGAACGTAAATACAAAGTCCAATAATGTTATTCCTATTGTGAGGGGATGTGAAGTAGAATAGGGAAGAGAGGATCTGTGCTAGCTTGGGTGGTTTTTTTTTTTTCCCCCCTTTTTCCTGCAAAATTTCTTTATAAAGAACTTGGATGAAATTGATGAGACTGGCACTAATTGATGTCTATTTACTTTGTTTAGATGCATGCACAGTCTACAACAGATCGCTCATCTTCTTCTCAAACTATTTTTCCTCCTTGGATGAGCTCTAGGGTTGACTTTGAGGCATTGGGTATTTCTAATCCTCCTTCATGGAGTGTTCCTTTGGCGGATGATGCAGGTGGCACCAAAGCTATCCAAATTCCTAGGGCCCCTGTGGTAGAAGGACTGCCTCTACCCTCGAACTTGCAGGTAATGCAATTCTTTTGGTTGCTCATTCTTTCATTGTAATTGAGTCCCTTAAAGTCGAGGATGTTAATTGCAGATGCCTCACAAGGCTGCCTTTGAGTATCTCTTTGAGCTTATTGCTGCCCTGAAGCATATGATTTCAGCAAGAGTGAGTTGGAACATTTCCTTCATATTTGTCTCATTCAAAATGTTGCATTGGTATTTCATGTCTTTATTATCATTATTGTTGTTATTTTCCAAAAGCAGGTCATTGAGAATGGAGTCCACGAGTCAGCTGAGGAAGGAAGCGTTCCAAATGAAGAAGGGGGGCAACACAATGGGTTCAATTCAAAGCAAGCTGAGGAAGGGGTTGCTCCAGATGGAAAAGAAGGGCAAAACAATGAGGTCGACCTGAAGCAAGCCGAGGAAGGGAGTGCTACGGATGGAAAAGAAGAGCAAAACAATGAGGTCGACTTGAAGCAAGCGGGGGAAGGGAGTGGTATGGATGGAAATGAAGGGCAAAACAATGAGGTTGACTTGAAGCAAGCGGGGGAAGGGAGTGCTATGGATGGAAAAGAAGGGCAAAACAACGAGGTCGACTTGAAGCAAGCGGAGGAAGCGAGTGCACCAGATGAAAAAGAAGGGGAAAACAATGAGGTCAACATGAAGCAAACAGCGGAAGGGAGTGCTCCTGATGAAAAAGAAGGACAAAACAATGAGGTCAACTTGACACAAGCTGAGGAAGGGAGTGCTCCAGGTGAAAGGGAAGGGCAAACCAATGAGGTCAACTTGAAGCAAGCTGATGAAGGGAGTGTTCCAGATGCAGAAGGGGAAAACAATGAGGTCAACTTTAAGCAAGCTGAGGGAGGGAGTGCTTCAGATGAAGGCCAAGGGCAAAACAATGAGGTCAACTTGAAGCAAGGAGAGGGTGCATAACATTCCAAAGCTTAATTAGCCTCAAGTAATCATTGTTAACTTTGATAAAATTTTTTGTCAATATATCTTAACCTCTTTTGCAAAAGAAGACTTTGACGCAGACACGGTGTTCATGTCCACATAAATGATTACTTTTTGCTAGGGGCATAATTAGAATGCGAACTGCGTCTTTGCGGCTGCCGTGTAATTAATAAATAATGATATGCAATTAATCGAAAAGCAAGGGTAAATTTATTGAAGGATGCCATAATGTAGCAGACCTAAACAATCATTATTGAAACCATATTTCGTACAGCCCTTACAATTGGAATTTACTTTTCAACCATTTCTCTCTTCCTGGTTTCAGGAGCAAATAACATAAAAAACTAGGCAAGATCTTTGATATCATGGTTATCTACCACGAAAGTTGAACTAACAAATTGAGTCTTAAGTTTCCATTCATACAATCATCAACTTGAAGTCAAACCTACAATATCACAATATAAGGAGGATCATCTCTAATTAAAGACCAGGATTCTACAACTTGAGCATATTTGCTGCAGAGAATAGAAAGCCAACAATTCATAAGAACAGCTAAAAAGGCGGCTAGATAACCATTTGGACATTTTTGTTTAATCCAGCGCTAATCGTCCCGACTGTTGGAATCATCAGACCTTTTACGTTTTGCAGCACTCTTGCGTCTACCCTTCCGTGTTTCTCCGACAATCTCCGTCAAACAGTTCTGCACTGAGTTCTTAATCTCATTAAGCAACTTCTTATCTCGAGAATCCATCCGATCTATCGACACTGAATCTGCTATGTAGGCAATTTCCTTCATGGCAGCAACCTGTAAAGAGTAGTCCAGTCACATCCAAGTATTCCAGTAAATGACTACTAAAATGCAAAAGGACTAGTTTGGAATTAACTTACTGTTCTCTGAAATTCGGATTCTAGAGATTCAGGTCTTCCTAAGAATTTACGGGTGATTTTCCCGTACCACTGCATGTACTCACTTTCATCGACATCATCACCACCTTCCACAATATGGAGTTTACGCTCCAACCATTCCTTTAGCTCTGCTTGCAATTTAACTTTGGCTTCAACTTCTGCATCTTTTGTCAAATCTGCTCCATGACTTGGGGTACGAATTTTTTTCTCCCATCGCTTGACTTTCTCTGGGATTGGTTGAGGCAAACCAAACTGCCTTAGACAGCGATCTGGCAATTGTTTTTCTGCCTTGTCAAAGCATATTAGCACAGTCTTTGATCTTCTCAGGTCTAAATTATCTTTTATATGTTCTGGTACCACAGAAAAGTCTAAATCTTGGTAGGGTAGCCACTGAACCTGTATTTGTTATCAGCACACCAAATTTTGTTAGACACAGAGAATAATTAAATATCATAAATACATCAAGAGGGTCATGCTTTCACTTACATCACTAGGTGTAAGGTTATCTAATGCCTTGCGATAGGCAACTATATTAGAGGTTGACCTTGATCCACTTTGTCTTCCTTTCCACCTAAGTGCAAATGGAAATCTACCACTTGTATCTTCATTGATCTTTGGTCGGCCAAGATTAAGACGAAAGTAACTCCAACACTACAAAGAACAATATAACATCATAAAAAATATTTTCAGGTATTTAATGTGGAAAATCCAATTCTCAACAACAAAACCCAGCCAAAGAAAAAGATAAGGGATAAAAGGATTCTGTTTTATTTACCTGCACTAAAGTCAATGAACCGCTAATGGTGCCCTGAGATTTCAGAGAGGCATTACCAAGAGTTCTATACAGGAATGCTATTGCTGCAGCTCCCCATGCAAATTTTCCTGCTTCATCAAAATCTTCAAACAATGGAAGATACATGATAGAGACTTTGTTCCCAGTTGTTGTGGAAAATATTGTGCTGCCAACGAGATACAGAAGATAAGCCCGTGTATAACGCTCAATTGTTTCTGTTGATGCATCCTCAGGACATCTAGAAAAGGATTCTTTCAACCAAGTTAGCTTCAACATTCCACCGTTTAGGTCTTCTGGTGCTTTCCCTAAAAGGCCTTCACAAACAGAGCTAGGTGTGCCCGATGATGCACCTATAACAGGTTTTCCATCAATTGCCAGTCCAAGAATGAGCCCAACATCTTCAAGGGTTATCGTCATTTCTCCAATAGGCAAGTGAAATGTGTTTGTTTCTCTCCTCCACCTCTCAACAAGGGCTGAAATGAGTGAATTATCAAGAGAAAACGAGGGTATTGTTCTTAGGAACCCAAATCCAGCCTTCTCGACCAACTCAATTTGTTCAGGGGACAGCTTCCACTGTTCCAGCATTGAAGTGTGCTCATGACATCTAAGCACACCTCGCTCCTGCAAATGTAGTAGTGACTAGTGAGTATTTTACCACGAACTGAAAGTAGAAACACATAATTAATTTTATTTATTCTTTTCCTATCAACGAATACAAGGTAAAAAGCAAAATAAAGATGTAAAACTTTTATCGAACCTGCCCATCCCAAATTGCTGAAGAGACATGGCTATCTTGATCGTATAGCACAGACTTATCAATGGGTCCTGGATCCGCGACTGTTGTCATTTCAACTGATGACAATGCATAAGCAAAGTTAGATTCATGAATTGCTTTATTTTCCTTATGTCAAGTTACTACTTATAAATTCTCCGTGATCCAGTAATCATGATGTAATGTTTAAGCTCAAGATATGACTTTGAGGGTCTCAAAATTTTTTCACTGACCAGTATAGTCAGAGCATACATTTAAAACAGAGACACAAACAGTCACCCAAAGGAGTAATAAACCTAATCAACATATAGTGAGACGTATACATAATTAAGCTCATAACTGAAGTCACTAACTTTCAGTATTTCTCTCATTCATTCCAAACTGCCTTAAATTAGAGGTTGAGATCTGCATCCAATATTTAAAACAGCCCCTAGTCATACTTCTTGCTAACTGATCAAAACCCATTTTTAATTATCTGAATGTTCAACTTTTAGTAAACATTAGAAATTGAAAGTGCTTACCAATAATTTTTTGACTTCCTTATTTCCTTTTTCATACCCGGACTTTATTTCATTTTATTTCTCCCATCTTAACTTAATCTTTACTTATCTTATTCAATTTAAATAATCCCTAAGAAGCTTCAAGGAACCTGACTTGGGTTTCACAGGCGAGCCCCTTAAAGAAAAACAAAAAAATTCTCCAAAAAAAAGAAAAAAAAAAAAACCCAAATCAAAATTAGTCCCTTCTCTGCACCTACAACACATAAAGCCTCAAAGTCAACAGTCTGTAGTCCCAAACAGGAATAAGCAGAAAAGAAAAATTGGCCCAAAAGCTTAATCTTCCTCACAAAGAAGTAAACTTTTCTGGGTTTAAAAGTTTTCCCATATCCTTATTCACATGTTAACCATAAACAAAATCCACGAATCATCACCACCGAAAAGGAAAAGAAACCCTAACCCTAGAACTCTGAAATCTAAAATTAAATGAATAAATAAAATAATAGCAATAATAATAGTAATAATAAAGTGTATTATACTTAACTGAGAAAGTGGGGGAAGTTGTGAGCCGAAACGACAAGTACGGGAAAAAGAGTATCAGAAATCGACGACCTTGGACCTGGAACCGAGATCACGAAACAATCAACCAAAACCCTCCACAACGACGACGACGGTGATGTCGTCTGCCACAGATTAACCCTCCCTGATTTAAAGGTCGTAGACAGAGCCACTGTTGATAAATGTTGTATTTGTTTTAAGCCCAATTTTTAAAATTACATGAAAACGACGTCGTTTTCGTTGTTGCCGTCAGCGACCGCACTCACGCGGACACTGAATACGACAACAACTAAAACTCGTGCTTTCGCCCCGGCGGTGGGGGTAATTACCTTCCATACCCTTTTTGGCCTTTTGCTCTAAAAATAATCTGCAAATATTTGTTGTTTCGTTTTTGTTTTGGTTTGGTTATATCTATTTTTTTAAAAATATTATAAAATGTATCTCATAAAATAATAAAATAAATAAAAGGCCTGATAATTAATATTGAAAATGCTAAACATTTTGATAATAATTTTAATGACCTAGCAGTTTGCAGTTGGGTGGCAACTAATGAATGAATTTGAAAAGAAATATGCATTAAATATTAAGATATAGTATAATGTCATATCGTTCTAATTTTTTTTTCTCATGATAATTATTTATCATTATTAGGAGTGGAAAGTTGGATTTAGATCTCCATATCATAAGGAGGTGTGACTACTACTCGCACTAGAATTTGATGAAATATTACTTATACGTAATACTTTTACAATCATTTTACAATTTAATGCTATTAAAACTTTTATTCACAAGAAAACTTTAATAATAATGAAACTTAATGAATTATAAACCTTTTTTTTTTTGGAATTATAAACCTTTAAAAAAAGGGGAGAACTTTGTAGAGAGCGCCAAAGGACATGAAAAATTGAATGTTTATTACGACAAGGCCAGTCACGGGAGCCATATATAGGGTGTCGTTTTGTCGTTTTCTTCTCAAACTCAAAAAGACTCGAATTTGTCGCACGTGCATGGCACGTGGAGTCTCCAATTGTGGGGACCTAATGAGAAATAAACGGGTACAGATAATTCATAACTCGCGGAAACACCCCATAAAATTTGAATAATTCGACTTTGAACCCTCTGATGAGTCTGATCTCCATGGCCATGGAGATCGAAGGGCAAGACGGTGCAAAATTCGAGCTTGAGAATGGCCATAAGACCGTGTTTGGGAGAGGGTTTGGGCTCAGTACGGACGACCGGACGGTGTCTCGTCGCCACGTGGCCCTTGAAATCAAACCCGGTCCGACCCGGACGGAGCCTAGGGTTTCGTTTGAGGTGCTGGGGAAGAACCCGGTTTGGGTATGGAGCAAGGAGGATGGGGAAGTTAGGGTTTTCAGGAGGTCGGAGAAGGGTGAGTTGGCAGCTGGGGATTGGTTCTGCGTGTCTGGGAAGGGACCCAATTGGTTCAATTTGAGAAATTTTGGGGTTGTAGAAGATAGGAAGAAGAGGGATTTTGAGGGTGAGAGTGAATTGGCTGAGAGCTTGGGAGGTGGGTCGGAATTTGAGGGTTTTGGCGTTTCAGGCATTGACCCTGTTAAAGGTTTGGCCTCTAAACCTATTTGCTTAAGGTCCTCAGTTATTGCTAATTGGAAATTAAAAAAAAAAAAAATGAAACCTTTAATGATTTGTGATATAATTCTTGTTGTTATATTAGAAATCTTTATACTTTGATTTTTGTTTCTGCCTTTAATTCAATGTATGATAATGATAAGTATGTATATAAGTAAATCTAGCATAGGGTTTATATGTGGAGTATGTTTGGATTGCTGCAATGAGAAAATTTCAGGAAATGATTATGATACGTTGTTGTTGGAAATGTAGAGTTTGGTTTTGTTGTAATGGGGCATGAGTTCGACCTCTATCCCAAGCATGTGATTCGTGATGTGACGAGCTGGGACTGGTTTCTTGAAGAAGATAGGAAAGGAAGTGGGGATGATGGTGATGATGATGATGAATTTGAGAAGAAAAAGAAAAAGGGTGTGGGGAAAAAGAGGAAAAAGAGGAAAAAGAGTGAAGAAAATGAGGATGATAATTGGACAGGTGAAAGTGAAGATGATAAGGATGTTGTTTCCAATATGAGAAAGACTAATAATAGGCCAAAATATTCTACAAGATCAAAGGACCGTGACAAACCACTTCTCAAGGACACTCGAGGCAGTAAAACTTCTCAACAGAAGAAGATTCACAGAGCAGATGATGATGATGATGACGACGATGATGAAGTTGAAAAGCTTGGAGGCTTTATTGCTGGTGATGATGAATTGGACCAAGAGGAAGAAACAAGTGGCGACGATGGTGAAGAGGAGGCAGAATTTGAGGATGATGATGATGATGATTAATGGAAAGAAGAGTAATATTTGTTGTCTGTTTGTGATGTATATTTTTGTGGTGTTCTTTTGCCTGTTGTATTATTCACGCAACTCGCTAACCTATTATTTATGTAATACCTCATCAATGCAACGTATGTGATGTTAACCTATTCGTTTGTCTTGTTTCGAGTCTAGTTTTCCTTTTTACTTTCTGAATTCTGATAAATTGCCAGCTTAAATATCATGAACAGTAAATCACTAGGATTCATTGCTCTGTGAAGAGAATTTCAGGGACTTATTCCAAAGGGTATTAACAGAGATTGGTGTCAAGTTATTATGGTTGAAAGTCTCCTATTAACACTAGTGTATATGTGTGTCTATATGTGAAATTATAAACCGGGATACTATTTTTAGGAAGTATAACAAATTCTTACAATTTTTATATAATTTTTTAAAGGGAAATGTGAGTTTTGACCTTTTTTAAACCTATAAATATAACATTACCAAATTAGATCATTTTTAAGACAAAAATTTTAGAATTCTAAATTTATCCTCGGTGAAAATTTTTGGCCAAAGTCGAGAAAAAAATCTCAAACCAGTATTCGAATATGTGAATCTAGGGTTGTAAATGGTCCAGCACCAGCGGTATACTACAGGTGACCGAGTACTCTAAGGTGTTTTAAGATTTGTCCGAGAATGATATCTTTAAATAATTAAAGACGTGTGACGTAACAATGATAATTAATATATTATATTTATGAATGAGTCCATCTTGAATGCGAAAACCAAAAAATAAACCTTCACTCAATCAATTCTTACGTAGCCACATTCCCAAAAAGAGGGCATTGTTTAATATTTAGCGAGAGATAAAACGACAACGTTAAGAGGAATATCCCGTGGCGTAGTCTCCAAGATTCTCACCCATTTCTCCTCTTCAACGACACCGTTTTCCTGCTAGGGTTTCTCAACCACAGCCACTGAAATTCAATTCCGGCGACTCGTTTTTCATTGCCGGAAAATTTCAGCTTCGGGTTTATCTCGAAGGTTAAGGTATAAAATTTTCTGAGAGGAAAAAGCAATGGTTAGTTATGCAGATACATATGACATAACTTTTGCTTATTTACATCTCTGTAGGTTAAGAAAAAGTTAAACTTGAAAAGCCCTAAGGCCAATAAATGATCATTCTGAACTGGGTCCTTACAGAGGACTTCATGGACAATTTGAACCCAGCACTTCATATGAAGGCATTATGGTCCGGGGTTCGATTGGTCACCGTGATTGGGCTTCTGGGTCAGTAAGGGTTTGTGTATTTATGTCATTGCTTTCAAGATAGAGGGTACCCTGGCTCAAGTACAGAACAAGATACCCTTTTTCCTTTTGTATTGAAATATTGGTGTTTTTCTGTGTGTAGAAAACTTTTCGTTGGAAGCGTGTCTTGGGACACTACTGAAGGTACTTGGTTAAGATTTTTTCATATCACATGTATAAAAATGTTAATAATAATTTACAGTCCACTATGTACTGCAACTCCTATGAAATCATTAGTTGTTTAAATGTGCATTTCAATTTCCTTTGAATTTGTCACCAAACTAGTGAAGAACTTTCATTGTTTACTAGTAAAAGGGATGCACGTGCATTGGACGTGCCGTACTCATTCCTTTCTCTCCTATTATCCTGTAGAAAGGCTTTACTCTATTACTGATGCACTTCCTTCTCTAAGTTGGACTATTATTATAAATGCATCATTTGCATAGTTAATTGCATTCATAATAATGTGAATTATGAAAGTTCATTAAGGGAGATTATAAACAGAGATACAAGTTTCACATGTTTAGTTTATAATCTCAATCTAAATTACAAAATTTGTGAAGCATTATTGCTTGAATTATGACTAAAGGGAATTCACACTTCCATATTTCAATATTTTGTCTATCGAATTGTCATGTTGATTATCCTTCTATTCCTGCCCAATCTGATGGAAATCTCACATTGCCCAAGAACCAAGAAACTGAAGTGGATGATTCAGCCCTGCCACCATACAGAATGCTTGAGAAATACTGCATTGGATAATTCCCCATGTAGCCTCACAAACTTCTTGTAAAGATCCTGCATGAATCACAATTAGTATTCTTAGAACACAAAAGTCAGAGACATTCACTTAAAACTAAAAAGAAAAGAAACATGTCTACAAGGAAGTTTTCACATAAAACTACAAAAACTCCATACAGAACNAAATAAAGAAACAATTAACCTTTCATTGTTTTGGCATCATGCCAAAACCAGATTTCATAATCCAAAAACTTCAGAAAATAACAATAGAAGGATAGCAAAAATATATCTTCAAAGCTTTAGTTTACATGCAATCTGTTCTTATTCGTGCTTATATATAGATAAATAACATTCAAGAGAAAAAGAGAACTGTGTGCATTGGAGTTACTCTTGGCATCGCATTCTTTTCCTGGGTAGTAGTTCCTTGCTTTTTTTACAACTTATATTTTAGATTAATAGATAAGGAAAGGCTAATATGGTCAGTGTCTACGTGTGTACCAGCAGATCTCTCTTTATGGATGATAAGTCCACTGGTTCTTTTCTGGACTTAGGGGTCATTTTATTTTATTTTTTCGTACTTGTTCTTTAGTGCTTTAAGGAGATTCTAGTTAATCTGTTAAGTTACATAATCTAATGCATAACAGTCAATTTTTCATATGATTCATTACTCAATCCAATAACAAGTGCAAACAAGGTATTCCTGATAATAGGATAGCCTTAGATTGGGAATAAGCTTATGATCAGTGAACTATGTGGTTGCCTCATTTTTCTAGTCAAACACACAAAAATTGGACACACACCAAAAAATGTACTCGCTAAGAATTATGCATTGGCACATAATAACAATTTTTGAAACAAAAAGAGTAAAATAATAATCGTTTTTTGTTATAGACATGGATATCTCAAGAAAATCATAACATGTGAATGAGAGTTATGATCTTATATATACGACAACCCTCTTTTTTATATGTACACTACTACCTGTTCATATAATATGGCCATAGTAACAAAAATGATCATATGTTACAGATTCTTCTTGTTTTTTTCTTTTTTTTTTCCTCATCCTAATTTGCAGTACAGAATATGTTGATGTAAGAATTTGATTTAATAACCACACTGTATATGGTGCTACTTATCTACTGAAAGGAAGTTACCAACTAAACCTAATAGTTGAGAATGAAAATTTTAAAATGTCAGTTTTGGCAAATTCTAAGACAATGACAAATTAATTTAAGTTTTTTATTTTTTTATTTTTTATTAAAAAAGGTATGTTGTGAGCTCTATAAAGGTTATACAAAGAAGTAGAAGCTGCATCAGAGAAAATTCTTCACAAATCGTCTCAAAAAACATTATAGTACCATCTTTCACAATCAAATTTGATGGTTTAAAATTCTTATCTACTGATAAAAGGAGAGTCTGCACTTCAAACTCTAAATCAAACTTGAATCCCACTCGACTATTTAATTATATCGAGACAATCTGATACTTACTTTCTTGACAGAAGTTTTGAAAGCCCTGTTTTTAGTTCAGCAAAAAATAAAGAGAGCAAAAAAGCACCATAGATAAACCTATGTCTACTTACATATAATCCCACAACCAAAATCTTCTCACCCACAATTTATGAATCTCTCAAATCATCAAAATTAGAGAAAGAAGATGGAACCGAGAGTGAAAAATATTCTGAAAAAGACGTTTTTCAAAGCATCCAAAAGGCTGCTTATACTTCTCCGGAACAGGAACACATCTCTAGAGCTTCAAGTTTGAATTGCTGAAGAAGATTAAGAACCGCCTTCAATGACATGATGAATAAGTTACTAACGGCTTTGCTTCATTTGGAGTCAAGCACCGACTTTACCGAGGCAGTATCATAACGCATGAGCTTTGCACTTGAAACTTGAATGAACGAATATAAAAACAAATGAAACAGCAACCACCCCCAACACAAAACAAATAAAATTTTCTTTGGTAATGTTTTAGTGGACCAAACGAACTCCACCCCCCCAACAAAAAAAAAAAAAAAAAAGCTGAACAGTAAATGAGGGAGGAAATAAACAAATCTAAATTAATTGCGGAGAAAAATGAAAGAAAATAGAAAAAAAAAAATCCATGAATAGCTTATTACATGTAAATGGGAATCATTTGAGCTCTATTGGACAAATTAAAATATCAAATTAACCCTCATGTTTAGGACACATAAGAAATAAAGTGTCCAGTATACCCTTATAAAAGAAACAAATTACTTGTTTTTATTGAAACCCCAGAAGGAATAATTAAAATCCCTAAGGGCAGGAGCGGGAAAAAAATTAATTTACATTAACCTCAAAAGATTTAATACTTTGAAAAGGAAAAAAAAGGGTTCGGTGCAGAAGTTAGAAGTGAGAGAGCTTGGCTTTACTTGAGAAAGGTTTATTAAGAACATCAGGTGACAAATAGAGCAATATATTGTACATACATATATCGGCGGAAAGAAGGCTCATATTTTAATGGTCCTCTTGATATTGTATATTGAAATTGGATCAGCTTGTCAGCTATGGTTGGGGATTATGACACTGTCCTCTTTTTAGTTTCCAAAATTACCCATTTATTTATTTATTTAATACATGATAGTTCATCTCTTTTGGAATTAATTGTTTGTTATTCACAGTTTTTATATTAAAAGAAAAAGACAAAAAAATATAAATAAAAAATAAGCTAGAGTCGAAGCAGGTCCGAGGAAGACCTGCTTCAAGGCTCTTTTTAGTTGATACTTGGAAAATGTAAATGCACTTCAGTTTCTTTTAAATTTGTCACCAAACTA
Source organism: Parasponia andersonii (assembly GCA_002914805.1). Lineage (NCBI taxonomy): Eukaryota > Viridiplantae > Streptophyta > Magnoliopsida > Rosales > Cannabaceae > Trema > Trema andersonii. The sequence continues at coordinate 534,197 of JXTB01000281.1, read as the reverse complement.
ATGGAGAACATTCTTTAAAAGTCATCCGATGTTTATTTATTTATTTATTTTTTTTCGAAACTTCGAATCCTTTATAAGAAAGAAGCTTAAGAAGGTGGTGGTTATTTGGTCAACTTCTACTTCCTTTTTGTTCATCCATCCATGCTTACTAACCTGTTATGCAATTCTCTTTTATGTTGTTCCCATGCGTAGGATCAACTTCCCATTAGATTAATGGTGATTTGTTTTTCAGAAAACTTTGCCGATTACTTTAGGAGGTATGGAGAGATAACTGACTCTATTATAATGTATGACAAACAATCTGGGAGGCCAAGGGGATTTGGGTTTGTGACGTTTTCTGATCCTGCTGTTGCTGATAAGGTTTTGGAACAAGGCCATGTTATAGATAGTCGAGAGGTAGTGCCTTATGTCCCTATTGTTGTTGATCTCCTCTCCTAGCTTTAGGTACTTACTTACGTATGACTGGCCACTCTGTTGGTAATGAAAATATTTCTATATCAGGTGGGAGTCAGAAGGAGGGTCCCGAGGGAGGATTTGGAGGCCAAGGGGGGTATCTAAGAAGAAGAAGATTTTTGTTGGTGGATTACCTCGATATTTGACCAATGGTGCTGTGGTTGAACCTTAACTTTATGATCTTTTGTTATTTTGTTAGATAGTTTCTCCTTTTTGACCATACCGTAGCATGCTGCAGATGAACTGAGTGAGTACTTCTCTCTGTATGGTGGCATCATTGACTATGAGAACGTGCTAGATCATGAAAGCGGGCAATTTAGAGGTTTCGGGTTTGTCACATTTGAGAATGAAGATGCTGTTGAACAAAGAGAAAATTACATGAACTTGGAGGCAAACGTGTATATCAGTAGTCGTAAGGAAATTGCTATGAAAAGAATAGTCATTACCCTTTCTGAGTTAGCAAAAAGAACAGTCATAAGGATTTGTTAATGACTTTGAAATGAAATGCTTGTAACTCGTGCACTTTAGCATTATTTGTAGGTTGAAAAAAAATGGGCTGAACGTAAAAGGGCAGGTGGTGATAACAGTGGCAATGCTACCACTAAGTTTGATGGTTTTGATGGTACTGCAGCTGGGCATGATGGTTACAATTATGGAGGTCAGTACAGCAACAAAATGGGACAGAGCTATGGTAGCTATGGCATCTATGATGCTTATGGTAACTTTGGGGGAAGCTATAGTGGAAACTATGCTGGTTTTTACTGTGGTTATGACGGATACTTAATGATTGATTTGGATATGGCGGACCTATGTATGGCGGTACCGGTGCTGTAGTCGGCGGCAGCGATTATGGCATGCTTGATGGTTATGGTGGCGCTAAGTTTCGATCCTTCTAATGGATGTGATAGGTCTGGTGGTTCTGTGGCCAGGAGATATCATCATTATAGCAAGTGACAACTTTGTTGAGTTCACATTTTGGCATAGACTTCCGGTTTACCTTTACTCGCCAGCTGATGGAGAATATGATTTACAGTCGTTTTAATTGTACAAAAATTCCAAAAAGTACAGAATTCTAGCAAATCAGGGGAAACTAATATAAGTTTAGATTTCGAAGTCTTTTCGTTTCAAAAATTCCTGTGGCAGGTAAGATCTTGGGCATGCCGTAAAAATTGTTGTGTATAAGACCACAGCTAGATTGCTTATAATTCTTTACCATACTTTTACTCGCTTCTGTTGATTTTCCTGGAATTGTTTTTTAATGGAAGAAAAGGGAGGGACTGGAGATGAGTGTTGCAACTCGATTTGGCGTTATCATGGAAACTTCGTACCCTGCTAATAAGAATGTTTGCTGGGAGTTGGTAGGCAGGTCAAACAAATGGATAAAGATATGATAGATGACGTGATTTTAGTGTATCAATGCTGATAGAATAAAATTTATCGAACACTGGTTGACGTACAATATATAGGAATGAAGTTATGATCATGTAATTAATATGTTTCTTTTGATTGACTTGTCTTGTAGTTTGAACGAGATACGTTGGCATATAATAAGATCCCGCGCTCAAATGTGCCGATCATCAACTAGGAACATATATAATTATGAACGTGAACAATATCCTTGTATAATTAATATGTTTATTAGCCAGAACAAGATCCAACACTTAAAAGAACATGTTAATTGGTTCGGGATAGTTATCCATGTTCATATGCATATGAATGAATATATGAGATAAGCATATAATTTCTTACTCTATAATATATATATATATATATATATATATATATATATAAATAAGTATATTAAGATGATTAATACAAAGAGAAATAATACAAGAGTGGAATGGAGGAAAAATCTAAGTTCCCAACAAAACTTTTATGGAGAAAACTATTAAAGGGAAGAATGACCTTTCTAATTCTTGGTAGCAAAATGAGAAAACTACTCTCTAGAACCTAAGTTTTTGGATGGTATATGTGATTGATTCATTGATACCCTCACTTTGCCTCTTGGATGCCTTTATATACGCACAGATACTTTACTGTTTCAATCACTTTACATTCTTCTACAAGGTCTTGGATTTATCCATTTTAACTTTAGGATTTATGTACTTTAACTTTCACTTTTTCGGATTTCTGTCTTGGATTTATATTAGCTTTTTTAGATTTTTTATCCTAGTTTTTTGATTAATATAGTTTAACTTTTTTTTTTTTTTTTAAGAGTTTTCTATCTTGGCTTTTGGATTTATATAGTTATGGTCCAAAGTTTAGTATAGATTTTGGATTTTACATATTTTGGATTTTAGTTCTAAAATCTATTATACTCTACAAGTCATCGCACAATTCTTGTATCTGTATTGTTCTATTGGAAGCCAATTTATAAAAAAAATGCTGGAAACTTATAAAAACAACTTAAACGCAGCAAACTTCTAAATAACTAACACATGCCGTCTTAATAACGACATCAATCTACCCAGTTGAAAGATCATGTCGTTGTATGCATTTAAACAAGGTACGCCCTTTCTTCGTATACACAACAGAAGTTTTTAAAGAAATAAGCGACACGTCGTCTAATGACTGAAACGTTATAAAAGCCACTACTTGTCGTTTCTAATTACAGAACAAGAAGACCAGACTTTTAGACCGAAGCATTAATTTCCATCAACAATTAAACTTACTAGCATGCACACTCATTTGATTCCTCTTCCCCTCTCTCTCTCTCTGAACTCTCTCGCACGCAGAGCTAATTTGATTAACTAGCACGAAAGTCAGAGGTAAATTGTTTGAAACTTTTTATTGCTTTCAATAATTCTGTATGGTTATCATGCGTTTGGTTGCGTAGAAAATGAAAGAAAATAAGAGAGAATAGCGTAGTCTATAAGGTTTTTTTAGCTTCTATATTATTGATGTTTGAGTTTGGCATAGTTAAGTTCTGCAATGTGGATTTTCTTATCTTAATCCAAGTCATAATCAGGTTTTTAATGTCATACTAGTTGGAAAGATCTCTTTCTTGTCTTTCTTGAAGTTGATATTATATTCTTTCTTGAAGCTAATGTTGTCCCAAGTATATAAATAGTTGTTGAGGGTAGACATGTATTCTGTTTTCTGGGTTCTTTTGGATTTTAAGGACAATTCTCGGTAGCTTGAGAGGCTACCCTTTTTGTATGAGTTATATGTAAGGCCACTCAGCTTCAGTTTTCGATTTCGAATCGAACCATATGTTAAGACCCTGGTGTGTTTTCGCTTGTTTTCTTTTATGTTTTCTGGTTTTGCTGTCATTACTTTTGTTAGTTCTGATCATTTCTTGGTCCGATTTCGGTTGTTGTGTTCTCGGTTCTATGTGAATTTTCCTTACAGTTACAGAAAGAAGATTCTAATAAGTGATCACAATTGACGGCAAATTAGCATATTTGGTTAGCTACTCTTAGATTTATGGCTTTATATTTAGATTGAAACAAAAAGAAAAATCCAAAAGACTGATGAAATTCTATAAACATCATTTCTCTTCAGGTACACTTCTGAAAATTACATTCAAAGTTTAAAATGGATTGTAGCAATACATCTTCTAACACCACTGGATCTCCAACTCCCCAGAGAAGGCATAAGTTTTGGCAAACCCAACCCGTTAAACAATTCGAGGATAAGGGGAATAGTACTAGCTTGCCAGAAGGTCCCATAGAGAATCCAATAGCCTTATCTGAAGTCAAAAAAGAACCTTACAAACTTACCAAAAATTTTGAATGGGTCACTTGTGATGTCGACTCTGAAGCGATGATGACAGAGGTTTATAATTAAGCCCTCCAGGTTATTTCAAAGCTTGGCACATTGCTCTCCGTGTCATAAGTTCGAAGAATCTGATTTCCTTCCTTTCTGGTGTTCCTGCAAGAATTTGCATCCGTGACGATGTTGTGTTAACATGGCTGAAATCAATTTCCTTTGTGTTCATAAGAAACTAAGGTCCAAGGGACTTGGTCCACTGATGATCAAAGACCTTACCAGGAGAGTTCACTCGGATAACATTTGGCAAGCAGCTTATGCTACTGGAGTTGTTATCCCAACTCCAGTATCAACATGCCAGTATTGGCACTGAAACTTGAAACCCAGGAAACTATTTTTCGCTAGATATTACAGAATCAGCGATAGCAGTAACGTGGCTCAAGCAAAAGCGCGGTATGCATTACCAGAATCGACATCCACACAAGGCTTAAGAGAGATGAAGTTTCATGATGTTCTTGAGGTGACAAGGCTGCTTAAGGAGTGCTTGAGCCAGTTTAATATTGCACCTGTTCTAGATGAGAAGGCTGTTGAGCATTGGCTTCTTCCTAAGGAGGATGTCATGGAAAGCTATGTGGTTGAGAGCCCTGAAACTCATGAAATTACCGACTATTGCAGCTTTTTCCTACTGCCAATTGCTCTACTGGAGAATCGATATCATAAGAGTATAAAGGCAGCTTATTCCTTGTACAGTGTTTCGACCAAGACTCCTCTGGCTCAGATGATGAAGGATGCTCTTATTGTGGCAAAGCAGAAGGACTATGATGTTTTCAGTGCATTGGATGTGATACAAAACCAGTCTGTCTTTGAGGAACTCAAGTGTAGGATTGGTGATGGGAGGTTTCACTACTATCTCGATAATTACCGAATCAACTGCGAATTGAAGCCATCGGAGATGGCCCAAGTTCTCATGTAGTCTCATCTCCTAAATTTTGAATTTGACATGAACTGAGAGGTCCAATTGTTTGGTATGGACTAATAGACTCAAATTTAACCAATCTCATGAAACTTGATTACATGGGATGTCATGGATATTTGTTTCTTATTCTGATATATTTCAATAGAATCCAAAGTTGTTCATTTTTCTTGACACTTTCATTTGTTTTGAGTCAACAGGAATAACTCAAAATTGGTAAAATCATGGACTGAAAATTGATGACAGCAAGTACAATATTATCATGTCAAGAATAAGTTCATTTAATAGGATTAAGGTACAAAGTCCGTTGTTCACTCTGCTATTGACAATCAAAAAAGTTCCTTTAGTATCTATATCGATAAACTTTTTATTTCTTATCTTTCGTAACTCTTTCTATTTTTTATGAAAATGAAATTTGTAGTTATACAACATTAAAAAACTTCAGTTGTTTCCTTTGAACAAGTTGACAGGTTTAAATTAGAAAAACTTGAGATTGTTGATCAAGAAGGGATAAAGTTTATTGTATCTTATTTCTAAACCCTGAAAAATAACTCAAAATCTTTTTTTTTCCCTTTAAAATATTTAAGACTTGGCCTTTAAACTTCTTTTTTTTTTTTCTCTGTCTTTCATAATTTAGCTCATGAATCTTCAAATGTCACATTATGCTAATATTATAATTTTTTTATTGTTATTATTATTATTTTTTGTATCAATGTGATTCCTACTCTATAATAAGATGTGCTCATTACAATTCGAGATAAATTTAATCTTAAATTTTGACAAGAACTAAATTGAAATTTATTATTTCGGTACTAAAATCGAAATAAACCAAAAATGAAAGAAGGTGAGGGATTCGATTCAAACCCTAGTTAGCATAAATTTCGTAATAATTTTCTATTTTAAAAAAAAAAAACAAAATAAAAGAAAGTTGGGAGAACTGTTGTCCGAGATGGGAATAGATTGGTCTTGGCCTTGGTCTTGGCCAAGTCTAACCTTGTGTCCAAAACCTCGGACTCTTCCTCTTCTCTGTTTATCCAAACAAGCTTACTCTCATAAAAATGCGAGCTTTTCCCAAAGGAGTTAACACAGTCGAGAACCAAAACTTGGGTATCTATGTCCCTGTTTATCAAGACCAGTTACTGTCAGCATTTCACTTCAACCGCCATGGCAATGTGCTCAAGCTTCTGCCCTCAGCTTCCTACACGCTTTAGAGGAACACCCATTTGCTCTTTTCCTTCAAAACCTCTATTTTCCCTCTCTTTCAAGGCTATGTCTACACAAGCCTCTAATGCTGCATCTCAAGGTATTGTTCTCTTATTGTTACTTAAATATATATTGATAATATGTTCTTTCTTTCAATTAAATTGATCTTCTTCAGTTTCTGGAGAAAGCTATGTACTTGTCTGGCTTATGGGGTATGGTTTAGCTAGGCCTTTTGTGTAATTTTCAGGAGATAAATTGCCTGCAAACTTGGGTTTTCTCGGTATTGGAATTATGGGTTCTCCAATGGCACAGAATCTTATTAAAGCTGGGTATGTACCATATCCATTGTTGCTTTTGGTACTTATCCTCTGGTACTGATAATTCACTTTGGTAGTTCGTTAAAAGATATACCTTTCTGATCAGGATTTTGTATTTGAATTTTACATTCTAGGAAATATTGTCATTGAATGTAGTTAATCATATATAATTGATAAGTAGTATGTGATAACTTGAAATCAATCTTTAGTCTATGGATTCAAGATTCGATATCTATTTGGCACCTTGCAGTTGTGATGTGACTGTTTGGAACAGAACCAAGAGCAAATGCGATCCTCTCATCAGCTTGGGTGCAAAGTAAGTACTTGGCATAATGATTTTGGAGGCGAGTTGTCATTTTTTCGGTCGTTGAGATTTAGCTATTAATAAGTTTTTTATTGATAGTTGTTTTCATTGACAACTTTTAAATTTCAATCAATAGCCACCATAATGTCTCAGTCATTGTTGAATGATTTTTCAGATATAAATCATCTCCCGAAGAAGTAGCTGCATCTTGTGACGTCACATTCGCCATGCTTTCCGATCCTGAAAGTGCAGTGCGTATGTTTTCATTCAAGTTTTTCGTTACTTAATCTTCTATAGCAGTTATGGCAAATTGCATATGCTTTTTACTAGGTCAATGTTGCTTGTGGGAAGCATGGAGCTGCTAGCGGCATGAGTTCAGGAAAAGGGTAATAGTTTCTTGTGTCCCTAGTGAATAAGAATTTCTTTTCCAAAGTGCAAGTTTCAGAGTGTGCATGCATAGAACTCTATTCTAAACACAAATTCTTTCAAATGATTAAGTAGGATAGGTGTTCTTTTACGTCTACTGGCATATATTTACTGTTTGTTATTTCAAAGTTTGGGGGCTTGCTAGCTGCATCTATAGTGGTAAACAGTGTTGTCAATTCTCTTTCCAAAACAGTACTTTCTCCGTTACGGGCTGGTACATGCATACATTAAGCGTCAACCTTTGATTTGAATTTGATCACATGTGCCTTTTACTTCTAAGCTGACATGTAGCTTCATAATTACAATTGATTCACATCTCCTCTTCTTCAGTTATGTGGATGTTTCGACTGTTGATGGTGCCACTTCTAAATTTATTTCTCAACAAATAAAAGCTACTGGGGCATTGTTTTTGGAGGTAAAAACTTTTTTCAATAGTTTCTCATGCATTTAAGATGACGTTATGTTCTGTCCATGTGGAATTTTAATGTAAAGATTCAGCTTTGGTACCTTTTCATTAGGCCCCAGTTTCTGGCTCAAAGAAGCCAGCAGAAGATGGTCAGCTGATATTTCTTACTGCAGGTAGGCGATCTTTGGTTTGCTTGTTTAAGATGTTGCAGGTCACCTACCATCCATGTTAGTTTTGGTGCCCAATATAAATGTCACTATGGAGATCGTATTAAGGGTTAGATATTTCAGGGTTTTTTCTGGTAATTAACTAATTATGTCATTGGTTGAGGTTGACTTCTCTTGTTTAATTATGCTCTGAATTCAACATCTATGTACTTGTACCAATGTGAATTGCTCGTTACGTGACTCATGAAGAACGCCTAACAGAATCTAAATTATTAGCTGAAATTTTTCAGGAGACAAATCCCTTTATGAAACAGTTGCTCCTTTCTTTGACATCATGGGGAAGGTACTGGTCTTGTTTTCTCACAAGTACTTCTCTGGCCTAGCAGTCTATGGTTACCTAATTCTGTTTCATGCTTATCTTTGTGCTTTAATCCAGTCAAGATTCTACCTTGGGGATGTCGGAAACGGGGCTGCCATGAAACTTGTTGTCAATATGATCATGGGAAGGTTCGAATGAGTCTACTTCCAGAAAAATTTTCAATTATGTTTCTTTGTTTTACTGTTTTTCTGACAGTGTTGTCCTTTTAACGCTTCAAATATATACATATATATATAAAATAGCATGATGGCATCATTTTCTGAAGGATTGCTTCTCAGTGAAAAAGTAGGACTGGACCCAAGCGTCTTAGTTGAGGTATCCTCCAGTGTATCTCTTGTCTCACCGTATATTTGTATGTGTCAAAACATGGATCTTAGATTCTTAGTAACTTCAATCGTTCTTATGAATAATAACATATTTTCTCTGTTTTTTAGCGGGTTTAGTCATAATCCTAGAACTTTATGTTTCTGGTTCTGGTTCTATGTTATCGTATAGTAGTTTTATATCCAAAGAAAGAAAATGACTAGTGGGTTTCTTTTATTGGCATATCCATGGGATCACAGGTCGTCTCACAGGGGGCCATTAGTGCACCGATGTACAAAATGAAAGGCCCGTCAATGATCCAGTCCGTTTATCCTACTGCATTTCCCTTGAAGCATCAGCAGAAGGTCTGTAAAGTTTCATGGAATGCTTGGCAATGTTGTATCCCCTCATGATATTATCTCACAGCCTTTCGCAATTGTTTGCAGGACTTGAGGCTTGCTCTAGGATTGGCAGAATCAGTTTCCCAATCCACTCCCATTGCAGCAGCGGCTAATGAACTGTACAAAGTAGCAAAATCTCATGGCTTCAGTGACCAGGATTTTTCAGCTGTCATGGAAGCTTTGAAAGGAAAGTTGCAGCAGTAAACAAAGTATAGTCATTGATGATGAGACGGCTGAGGCTTATACAGATGCCGTTTATGGTTGACTTGCATCCAAATTCTCTGATTCACTCTTTGGAGAATTGAAACTCAGCCTCATAGAATCTCTCTTTTTTTTTTTTTTTGGATAAGTCAATAAGTCAGCCTTAGAGAAATTGAAGACAATGACCTGGTTCAATATAATAGCTTTATTCAATTCTTTTATTTTATGTTCTTCCTTGTCCATACCCCTTCTTTTAGGTGTGAAAGCCAGTCAATATTAACCCATTCAGGAATTTGATATGGCTGCAAATCTGCAATCCACTCTTAGAAAATTCTTGTTTATTTTCATTTCCTTTTCCAATAGTATTACTTTCGTGTAGCTGATAAATCTGTTAAAATAAACAACGAACCAGGATGAGTGGCTACAATTATCAAATCTAACTTCTTTGTTTTAACAAACTGGTATTTTTTTTTTTACCTATGCATAGGTATCAATTTGTCCAATGAAAATTTAGCATGCATATTTTTTTATTGTAAAAAGTAAGAAAGAAAAAGAGCATTAATGATACACGTCTTTTCATGTATTTCATTATAGCCATTAGATCATCATTAGAAATGGTGATCTAATAGCTAAAAAAAAATACCTCTAAAAAAAATACCTATTGGATTGGCAACCATATATATATATATATATGTGTGTGTTTTGTTTCGTAAACTACCTGATCAACTATTGAGATATTAGTATCCCTTATCTTACTCTTTCCATAACATGTACCTGTTTGAACTTGGTTTGCAAGGCTTTTTCTTGGCATTGTATCAGGTACTTTTAATATTTATTATGATTTGTTGTGTATGTTTTTTGGTTTCTCTGAGTTATAACTAAATTCTGTTCTATTCTTAATTAATGTGAATTCTATTTATTATATGTGCAACATATGGATATTTATTTTTTTTGGTGTTGTAATAGATGTTATCCACTGTTAATCATGTTATTAAATTTTGTTGTTGATGCTGAATTTAGTTCGTTTTATTGTGTTGTTTGTGAATGCGCATTGTTTTAGTATTTATGCTTGTATTTTTGTTCTTATTTTTCGATTTAATTAAATTCTGTTATGTTCTTTATTAGTGTATACTGTTCCTATTTTTATCTTTTTATTTCTCGATTAGAGATTAGAAAATGTTTCCATATTTTATTACAACCTTTTATGTCTGATATTATCTTTTCTTTTGTTCTTTCATTGAATATTTATATCTAGCAATTCTTTTTCTCTTTATTTCTCTCTTTCTATGTCTGTGTGTGTGTGTGTTAACTGTTAGTCTCTGTTTGTTCTGTTTTCAAAGTTGTGCAAGTATGCACTAAGCAAATAAATTGATTTTATTGTAGAAATAAGAACAACACTTTGCCCTTCTTTCTTCCTGCCTCTCTTTTTTCCTTAGTTTTTTTCGAGCTTTAAGGGGCACTATTTGGTGATTTTGTCCTTGAGATGCTTTCTGTGATTACTTCGTGGGTACAACTTTTTGATCTCTTTTATCGTCGCTATTTGTGATTTCGCCAGGTTCCTTTTTTACTCGAGTCTTGGTCGAGGGATTGACTTTGGTATTTCTTTATCTTTTTCTTAGCTCTTAGTTATTCTACTTGATATTATTTCATCACTGTTTAGCTCTTGGTCTGTCTTTTGTATGTTTTGGCGATGATGATTGCAATGTTGTGCAGTGGAAAGCGGAAGTACAACTACTCCAAATGCTTATATTTAATACTACGTCCTCAGGGTGTTACTGACCACTTCACTAATTTCAAAAAGTGGAAATATAAAATCTAGACTATAATGCAAAAAAATCCAGAAACAAATGGGAAAAAGGATAAAAACAAAACTATGGAGGTCATTAGGAATAAATGTCCTCACCAATAGGGAAACTAATTTTGGGATGATTAAAAACTAATTACAGGAGGCTTTATTTATAGCCAACTGTAAACCCCAAATATTCATATACAAGCGATGTGGGACAAAGTACAAAATAATTACAAAAAATAACAAGTCAAAATTCTAACAATCTCCACCTTGGTGAGTTAGCAGGTCTCACCCAAATTTCTCCAATTCCTGTATCCTCTATCCATTACAGCAACGCTACTTTATAAGTTGAAAGGCGCCATCAAACTTGTAGGATGTTGATCAAGTCCAAACAATGATTGAACTTGATCGATGTCTCCACCTTGGTCATCAATAATCTTTCTTTCATCAATAATCTCTCGCATAAAGTGATGTTGGACATCAATATGCTTCGTACATACATGGTAAACTGGATTCTTTGCTAAGTGAACGACACTCTGACTATCAGAATAAATACAGATATGCTCCTGAATAACTCTTAGCTTGTCCAGTAATCCTTGTAATCAAATAGCTTCCTTCACAGCCTCTGTAACTGATATGTACTTTGCTTCTGTAGTAGACAAAGCAACTGTAGACTATAAAGTTGACTTCCAACTGATTGGTGCTCTTGCAAATGTGAATATATATCTAGTAGTTGATCGACGTTTATCCAAATCACTAGTGTAATCGGAATCAACATAACCAACCGCATACTGCTAGGTCTATCATCCCTCTCAAAAACCAAACTAACATCTACAGTCTTCAATAAGTACCGTAGAATCCATTTCACAGCTTGCCAATGATCTTTATCTAGATCATGCATAAACCTGCTCATAACTCTAACTGTATGTGAAATATCAGGTCTCGTATACACTATCGCATACATCAAGCTATCAACTGCATTTGAATACGGAACTTGTGACATGTACTCTCGCTCTGTATCTGTACTCGGGGACAAATATGCACTAAGCTTGAAATGAGGAGCAAGCAGTGTACTAACAGGTTTTGATTACTCAGTCATACCAAAATGCTGTAATACTTTTTTCAAATATTGCTTCTGAGTCAAACTAATCTTGCCTCTCCCTCTATCTTAGCTAATCTCCATACCGAGAATCTTCTTTACTTCATCGAGATCCTTCATCTCAAACTCTTGATTCAACTGAGTCTTCAACTTCTTAATTTCTTCTTGACTTCTCGAAGCTATCAATATATCATCAACATACAAGAGTAGATAAATGAAAGACCCACCTTGTAGCCTGTGAAAATGCACACAACTATCAAACTCGCTTCTTGTGTACTTCTGTCCCATCATAAACTGATCAAATCACTTGTACCACTACCTTGGTGATTGTTTCAGCCCATAAAGTGATCTTTTCAGTTTACAAACCCAATTTTCTTTTTTAGCAACCTTGAATCTTTCTGGCTGAGACATATAGATTTCTTCTTCCAAATCACCGTATAGAAACGCAGTTTTCACATCCAATTGAACTAGTTCAAGATCCAATTGCGCTACCAAGGCTAACAAAATTCTAATGGAAGAATGTTTAACGACTAGAGAAAATACTTCATTGTAATTAATTCCCTCCAATTGAGCATAGCCTTCGCTACCAATCTTGCCTTGAAGTGAATATCATTCTTATCAGGAAATCCTTCTTTCTTTGTATATACCCATTTGCACCTAATTGTCTTCTTATTCTTCGGTAGTTAAGCTAGCTCCTAAGTTTCATTCTTTCGAAGAGACTGCATTTCTTCCTCTATTGCTTTCTTCCAATATTCATTTTCTGAACTTTTGACTGCATCTTTGTACGTGGAAGGAACATCATCATCTACAATGGGAAGTGTATAGGCCACCATATTAACAAATCGAGCAAGTTTACGAATTTCACATCTTGGCCTATTATGTGCAATTGATTCTTGCTGTTGTTGAGGCTTTTGGGTCGAAACCTCTTCTTCATCTTTAGTGTCCTTCTCTGCCAATGAAATGTCACCACTATTTTCAACAATATTAGCTAGGACTACTATTGTCATTTTCTCAAATTCCACCTGCTGCTGACTAGGCTTCACCTGCTGCGGAATACTAATGGTCTTCTGTTACCTTCTTCAATATGGCAGACTCATCAAAAGTAACATCCCTGCTAAATAAAATCTTCCTCGAACTTAGACACCAAAGTCGGTATCCCTTTACACCAGAGCTGATGCCCATAAATAATTCTTTCTTGGCTCTCGGATCCAACTTGGATTCTTTCACTTGATAATAAGTAGTGGAACCAAAGACATGTAAATAATCATAATCACTAGCAGGTTTTCCATACAATAACTCAAGAAGAGTTTTGCCTCCAATTGCAGTCGATGGGAAATAATTAATGAGATGACATGCATACATAATTGCCTCAGCCCAAAAACTTTGCCCATCATAGCATTGGACAACATACACCGAACATTCTCCAGCAAAGTCTGATTCATGCATTCTACTACCCTATTCTGTTGTAGTATTTTTCTGATTGTAAAGTGATGCACACTACCTTCAGACTGGTAAACTCTCAAAAATGGATCACTCTTATATTCTTCACCGTTGTCTGATCGAAGTCATTTGATCTTTCTACTCGTCTGAGTCTCAATCATCTTTTTCCATTTAAGGAAAACTTTAAGCACATCATCCTTATTCTTAATTACATACACATAAACTCTTCTGTAAAAATCATCGACAAAAGTAACAAAATAGTGCATACCTCCCAAAGAAGCTGTCTTGGTAGATCCCCACACATTTGAATGAACATAATCCAGAATACTCTCAGTATTGTGAATTATTGTGTCGAACTTCACTCTTGTCTATTTTCCCAGAATACAGTATTTACAAAAGTCCAACTTGTAGGGCTTCGCTCTTTTCAGTAAGCTTTGCTTCACTAAACTAAAGAAAGCTTTTTTCCCTGCATATCCCAAATGTATATGCCATAACTTAGTAATTTCTAAAGCTTTATCACCTTCAGAAACCGCAGCAACTGATCCAATAACTATACTACTATTTTAGTAATACAATTTATTTCTTCTTGTACCTTTTATCACCACCAAAGAGTCTGAAGTGACTTTTAGAATTCCATCTGGTATAGTCATAATGAAGCCTTTGGATTCTAAAGCTCCCAAAGAGATGAGATTCTTCTTCAATTTCGGTACATACTAAACATGTGTCAGAACTCTAGTCAATCTATCATGATTTTTTAATCGAATTGAGCCTACCTCAGCTGTTTTACATGATTCATCATTTTCCATGTAAACAACTCCACCAATTAGCTCTTCAAAGTTGAAGAACCACTCTTTGTGAGGACACATATGGTAAGTGCAACCCGAATCTAAAATCCACTCGTCATGCTGAGACATCATCGGCTGACTAATTAGAGTAAAATCTGACTCATCATCTTCAACTTCAGCTACATTTGCATCAGAAGTAGCTTTGCCCTTGCTTTTATTCTGTAACTTCGGATAATCTTTCTTCTAATGCCCTTTCTCATGATAAAAGACACATTCATTCTTACCAGGTTTTTCTTTCGAACAAGATCTACCCCTTTTCTCCTGCTTATGGCTTTGACTATGTCCTCTAGCTATAAGCGCTTGAATTGACACGTCCATATTCTCCTTCTGATCTTTCTTCTGAATCTCATGATTGTACAATGCAGCACTCACTTCATCGAATGACAATTTTTCCTTCCCATAAAATAACATAATACAGAGATGATCTAACCTTCAGCAACATTGCTTTATCCTTATCTTTGAAAATTTCATCCAAATTCAACAAATCTACAATCAACTGGTTGAAAGTATCAATGTGGTCACCGATAGTCGTACTAGGCTTCAACTGGAGGCGGAAAAGTCTCTTCTTCAAGTATAGCTGATTCTCATTGCTCTTCTTCATGTACTTGTTCTCGAGCGCCTTCCACAGCTTACTTGCGGACGTCTCCCTCATGAATGGATACTTCTGTTCTCTACAAAAACGTGAGCAGATCGTACCACAAGCTTGACGATTGATCCTCTCCCATTCTTTATCATCCATCTTCTCCCGTTTAGTCTCTTCCAGAGCAATATCTTGATCTTATTGACATGAACTATCTAATACCTCGCACTGCCACAAGCCGAAGTTATTTCAGTCATCAAATTTCTCTACATCGATTTTTACACCAGTCACCGTTTACGTCTTTGCCAGTATTAACAAAGATTCTGACATTTCTGCTAATATAGCTACAAAACAAAGCCTAGAGCGAACCTACTGCTCTGATACCACTTGTTGTGCAGTGGAAGCACAACTACTCTAAATGTTTATATTTAATACTACGTCCTTAGGGTGTTGCTGATCACTTCATTAACTTCAAAAAGAGGAAATACAAAATCTGGACTATAATGCAAAAAAACCCATAAACAAATGGGAAAAAGGGTAAAAACAAAACTATAAAGGTCCTCACCAATAGGGAAACAAATTTTGGGATGATTAAAAACTAATTATAGAAAGCTTTATTTATAGCCAACTGTAGACCCCAAATATTCATACACAAGAGATGTGGGACAAAGTATAAAATAATTACAAAAACTAACAAGCCAAAATTTTAACATGCAGTTCCTATTATTATATGAAGTAACATATTAATTGCCCAATATATATTGGCTTTTATTGATGTATAACGAACAATCTTTTTTCCTTTCTGGTCTTAGAAGTTGCTGTATTTTTTTCAAACATGATTTGTATATTCGCAATGTTATCTTTTTTTACTCATCAACAGTAATATATTTTGCTTTTTCTTTTTTTCCCCTCACCTTTAAATGATATGACTATATTGCCATCGGGATTACTCTTTATGGTAATAATGTGGTTGTGGGTTTTTTATTCTCTCAGTTTTGTTATTTGTGGTTTGGCGAAAATATCTTTCTCTATTTGTTTTGTTCGAGGGATTGTACCTGGCTTTTTTGTTATCTCAGTGGTGCCTTGGTGTCTCCGCCAACTCTTAGTCTGATAAGATTTTGACCATTATTGACTTTTGTTCTTTTACTCTCTTTTGTTTATCAACTGTTCATCTTTCTTCCTCTACTCTGAGATCTCTTGTTTTTGCTTTTCTCTCGCATTTTATCTATCTCAAAGCATGTATATTCCTCTTTTGTATCTATATACTCTACATGAGCTCTTTTTTTTGGTTTTCGTAACTCTCTTTAAAAAGGATAAAATTTCTAGATTTTAAAAATAAATGTATCTAAGAGGAAAGTTGATGCAGCGAATTTCTAGATTTTGCTCTAATTTGCATTCTCACAACGAGAAGATAAATAACTAAAATTCTCAAAGAGAATTTAGAAGAGAAAACTAATATGTGATTGAAGATTGGATGATTACAGCTCTTGCCAATGAAGGTTATTTATACAAGTTTAGGATTAATTTAAACCTTCTAATAAAATAATTCTAAGAAACTTACAACCATACATCTAGCACCTATCAAAGCCTATAAAGAGGGCAATATCTTGTAACTATAATCTACTCTCTTCCTATATTTCATACCTCTCTTTCTCTCAAAATTGTGGTAGTCTATAAAGATTTCAAGAAATCATCTAAAGTTTTTTTTTAAGATTTAAGAAAAATGTAATTCTTAGAACTTTTGGTCTTTCAACATTAGTATATTTTACTACACTTAGGTTCAAATTCAATCTATGATATTTGGAGTTAAAAATTTTGTTAAAGTCTGAAACTTTTATGAGAAGTATTTCTATATGTCTATTTAATTTATGGAAATTTTTACATTTATATCTTACTCCTATGATTTTATAGAACTCTGTTTATACATGTTAGTTATCACTTAAGAAAAACTGAAAAATAAATTTTATCGAGTTTGTTCTATGATTTTAGAGGGTAAACGTTTTTAATTTGAGTTGAAAAATTTAAAAACATATTCATATATATATGTTAACTCATATTCTAGAAAGTTTTGTGATGTCATGATTTTATTTTTAATCATTATTAAATTTTCTTTATATATTACCTTTGTAACTGATAAATTTGATATTTTTGTTTATCTAAGATAATATTGTTAAAATCTTATCCTATTGATTTTATTTAGGCTTGAAAATTTTATTAAATATTAATATATATGTCATAAGAGACTCAAAATATTTTTACGATTTTTGAAAATATTTATAATTAATTATGATTTTCGAAATAGCATATAGTTTTGTAAGTTAAGTGATGTCATCAATTTTAAGATATAACTTTAAGAATTATATGTACTATGTAATAGTATAATTTTGAATTCATAATTTTTTTCTATGTGTAAAAATATGTTAAAGATGTTCTCTTAAAATATCAAGATTTTTAGGTATATAGAAGTAACTCTATAAAATTCAAGAATAGTTTGGTACTTTAATAATTTTTATCAAATTTCAATTTATAGATTAGAAATTAGTAAAAACATGCTAAAACTTATTAAAAAAAATTTAAAATACTTTTCTACAAATTTATTTTTATGTTATAATATTATTTGTAAAGTTTCAAAATAAATGCAGTCTAGTATTAGAATATAAAATTCTTTAAGTATGCATTGTTTTTGAAATTTTTACAGTTTTTAGTTATATAAGTTATGAAATACGATTTTATAGTTGTATGATATGAGTATTTTTTTTTAAGATATATAAATATATTTTTAGTAGCACGTATTAATATATATAATGAATATTATTGCATGAATATTAATAAAAAAAAAGATAAAAAGAGGCACGTAATTATAATAAGGTCGATTGTGTAGAATTTCACTACAAGGACAAATAAAATTTTGTAAAAACCTAAAGTAAGTAAATCTCATCCTATGTGTTTATATGAAAAGCTATGAACTATTTGTGATGTAACTGTAATTACACTAATATGTTGTTATATGTTCTTTAGCAATAGATGCATTAAATATGTAAATATGTCATGAATATGTGTATACGTAATTACACGAAAAAAAATTATGATTTCAATGAAATTATTTTTTTTTAAAGTACTATGTATCCAAAACTATGTTTTAAGAAAAATATTTCTTTAAGTGTATATTAAGTTCTTGAAAGGAGTGTGAGTAACTGACTAATTTACCTACAGTTATTATCTTAATAAAGAAAGTTAAACTGTGATGCTAGTCATTATAGTACGATTGCTATATGAGATCTGAATAGCTATAAGGTTATATATACTTATCATGACGCTACTTTAATGGCCTATCACTTCTGATAGATTTGGCGTTACACTATGTTGAGCTCAAATATAAAAAGTTTATGAAATGAAAATATTTATGAACAAAATATTTCAAAAAAAAAAAAAGAATACATAGTTATAGTTTTAAAAGTATACTATTCATGTGACATGATATTCATTACATGCATGAAATTTACTTATTGGGCCCTAACTCATTCTATTCATTTAAATTTTCCAGATGAGTAATAATTCCTACCAGAGGTTGGTTGGTAGTGGCGGAATCCTAAATGGTAAAAAAATATTTTAAGTAATTTTATGTTCTTACTTTCGAGTGTTTAATTATTTGACCAAAATTGAGTGTGATTTTATTTTATGAAATATATGAATTTAATTTATATTTTGAGACTTAATTTCATTTATAAAGTAAAATAAATATTCATTAAAAAGTATTTCTTTAATTTAATTACGAATAGTAACGTTTAAAAAAAATGAAATTTTCAAAAAAAAAGATTGATCGATTTTCTGCTTTAACTTTGTAAGACAAAATTATAAATTGATATTTCTTTTTAATCTAGATATATGTAATATTATACTTTAAGCACATATTTTCGAAAAAAATACTTATACTTCTAATTCTATATTTGCTTTCATATCTTTCGGAGTAAATATAGAATAAAATACAAGAAATTCAGATGGTCCATGTATTTTCAAAATTAGTGGTCAAGTACATTATCTTATGGGATCTTTATTGCTAATAAATAATAATCCTCATAGATTTTCCTAGTTATAGATATACGATACAGAAAACGAAATTGAAAATCGAATATCAACATTTTCATTTAATGATGGATTGAGGGAATTGACAAAATCCATTGTCGAAAAATTAATTAACATACTTAATGAGAATAATGAATTAGTCAAGTTTTTACGTATGGTTAAAGATAGATACAACGAGAATGAAATTCCATCTCTGAAATTAAGATTAATGGATGACAACCTAAAGATAATAATCAATATGAATTACCCACTTCAAATGATATAGAAGAATTAATTGTTGGAGATATTGGTGAATATGAAGAAGGAAAAGATATTATTATCCAAAACAAAACAAACACCTTACAAAGAATCACTAAATTGCACCCATCTTATATTGCTCTGTAATACCCTTTTTATTTCCATACAGAAAATATGGTTACAGAATCAATTTAAATTAGCATATAGACAGATCAGGAATACAATATTCAAGAAATAAAGTGCCCATGAGAGCATTTTAATGTTATAAATTACAACAACGTGAAAATATAAATAAAATTTTATTCAAAAGTGCTAGATTTTTTTAACAATATGCAGTTGATATATATGCATCTCTGGAAGAAGATAGATTAGACTATGTCTGAAAAAATCAAAACAATTTGAGATCTGAAATTTATTAAGACATCCAAGACGTCGTCACAAGAGGAGACACGGATGCAAGAGCAATCGACAAAAGAATTATTCTCCTGTCTAGCTATATTGGAAATCCTGATTTATTCATAATATTTACATGCAATCCTAAATGATCCGAAATAATATGTGCTTTAAATAATACATGCTTTAAATAAAATTCTCAACCAAAAACTTAGAGATAGACCAGACATAATTATAAGAATTTTTAAAATGAAATTAAACTAAATGTTATCCACTATTAAAACCGATAAAATCTTTGGCACAATTGTCGCAGATCAGACTTTATTATCTTATATAATAAAACAAAACATACAAAAAAAGTACTAATCTTCGTCTTTAATTAAAACTAATATATTTCCTCTCTTTTTTGTCTTTATTTTATTTTGTAGATTTATACGTTATTGAATTTCAGAAACGTGGTTTGCTCTATTCCCATTTCATATTTTGGCTACATCCTAATAAAAAATTATCTGAATCATTACAAATAGATAAACTTATCTCAAGTGAAATACCTAACTCTGAAAAAAAAAAAACCCACAAGAGTATAACATCATAGCAAAATTCATGATGCACGAGTCATATAGCACTACAAAAACAAATGCTCTGTATATGAAAAATTCAATTTGTTCCAAAAAATTTCATAGATAATTTAAAAATGAAACAACCATTGAAGAAAACGGATTCATAAATTATAAATGCATAAATACAATATTTTATATATAAAAAGAAGGTATTCAATTAGACAATAAATTTTTAGTCCCTTATAATAAAGATTTATGCTTAAAATTCTATGCCTACATAAATATTCAAATATGCTCACAATCCATATTAATAAAATATTTATTCAAATACTTAACAAACGGTATAGATAGAATAAAAGCAGTAATAAAAGACAATATATGTGTACAACAATGTGGAGAAACTATTCATAAAGAAATAGATAAAATAAAAAACTATATTAATTACTGGTATATAATATCGTATGAGGTCATGTGGAGATTATTATAATATCTCATACATTATAGGAATCCAACAGTACAATGATTAATAATTTATTTATCACGTATGTAAAATATAACGTCCCATTCAAATCAACGTCTCAATAATATAGTTAGACAATCAGGAATTGAAAAAATAACTCTGACAGAATGGATGGAAATAAATAAATTTAATATAAAAGCTAGACAATTATCATATACAGAATTTCCCACAAAATGGGTCTGAAACAATAAAGACAAAATTTGGACTCTTAGAAAATTAAGATATTCAATAGGACGAACTTTTTATGTCCACCAAATTCTGGATCTAAATATATTGCCTGAAATTTTTACTAAATCATCAAAAAGGTGCAATAAATTTTGAATCTATACGAATAGTTGATGGTATAATATATTCAACAAATCAAGTAGTATGCAATAGATTAGACTTACTAAGAGATGATAAAAAATGGATTAAATTAATACTAGAAGCCTTATTTTGGTTGACATCTCATCAATTATGATAATTATTTGAAATAATCTTACTATTTTGTAATATAAATAATCTAACAATATTAGTCAAAAATCATTGGAAACGTATGACAGAAGATATTTTACACAAAATAGAAACTTTATTTAATAACCAGAATTTCTAGATTTCAGAAAATGAATTATATAATTATGTATTGTATGAATTAGAAAATAATTAAATTTAAATTCATCAACTTTAACAAATTTTAATCTATCACTATCAACCGGCATATTAATTGATGATTGAATAATAAATTTTTACAAGAAGAATTAGACTATGACACTAATAAACTAAGAGAATAAAATAATATCTTAGAAAAAAAAATTAAAAAAATTAAAAAAATGTAAACAATATTATATCTATGAAAAAATTATAGAATCAATAAATAACAAAAAAGAAAATTCATTCTTTATTTATGGACACAGAGGCACAAGAAAAACTTATTTATGGAATACAATTATCACTAAAATCAGATCGAACAATAGAATTATTTTAGACATTGCATCATTTAGAATAGTTTCATTATTATTACCTAAAAGCAGAATTGCACATTCAAGATTTCGAATACTTTATCAACCGATAAATTTTCCAACCGTCACATCAAAAAAGGAACTCAATTAGTAAAATTAATCGAAAAAATATCACTCATATTATGAGATGAAGCACTAATGAATAACAAACATTGTTTCGAAACTTTAGATAAGACAATATAAGTTTTAAAAAATAATTTTAACCGACCTTTTGGTGGAATGACAATCATATTAAGTGGTAATTTCCGACAAATTTTACCTGTTATACCTACTAGAATAAGAGAAGATATAATAAATGTAAGTATAAATAATTCTTACTTATGGCCATATTTTAAGCTATTATCACTAACAGAAAATATCAGGCTAAAAAACTCTGATACTACAGAACAAGGAAAAAAGGAAATTTTAAGTGTTGAAAACAGTATCGTAGAAGGAATAAAGGATCCTGAAAATGAAGATGCAACATAGATTAAAATACCATATAATACGAATCGAATCCAATCGAAAAAATCTTAAAATTAATATATAATGATTTCGAAAAAAAATTTCATGGTATCAACTATATAGGAAACAGAGTAATAATAATGCCAAAAAATAGAACAACTGATGATATAAATAAATATAAACTGTCCTTAATATCTAACTCATCGAAAACTTATTATAGTTATGACACAGTAGTAGCTTTAACACAAAATATTGATGAACTCAATCTATTATACCCTCAAGAATTTTTGCATACTTTGAATTTTAACGGTGTACTACTACATGAATTAAATCTCAAGATTAGAACTCCAATAATGTTACTACGAAATTTAAATCAATCAATATGATTATGCAATGGCACAAGACTCATGATCATAAAATTAACAAATAGAATCATAGAAGGCTAAATTATAAATTCAAATAATGAAAATGAAAAATTCTATATTCCAAGGATAGAAATGATCACAAATAAATCTCGATGATCATTTATCTTAAAAAAACAAAAATTTCCTATAAAAACCTGTTATGCAATGACAATAAATAAAAATCAAGGATAATCACTAAATAAAATAGGTATTTTTTTAGAAAATAAAGTCTTTATACATGATCAATTATACATAGCTCTATCACGAGTAACAATACCAAAAAGACTATATATAAATATATATATATATATTAACAAATGAATCCACCAATAAATATCTAGCATATATGAAAAATATAGTTTATAAGGAAATTTTACATAAAGTTATGTAAGTATAAAAATCATACTATCAATTAAGTATTATTAAAATGCCATTTTAATATGAATTTATATATCCACTTCTTAACTCGTTAGACATGAAATTTTTAAATATTCTCAATATAATCTCCATCTCATAAATTTTTTTATTTTGCAGTTAAAATAAAAAAGAAATGTCAATACCAATATGATCTCTCAAACCGAACGAAGTTTATGGAGCAATAGAAGCTTGCATTAGTCGACTCTAGCATAATAATGACTACACAACCGGACGACTGATAAGTCTTGACTGTGTCCTAGTTGATCATAAAGTAAAAAAAAAAACATTAATCCTCCTTATATCATTCTTTATTATAATTTAGTTTAATTATTAAGTATATATTTTAATATTTCATTTCATAATATAACATAAAGCAATTAAATATTTTTGCCCCGTAAAATACAACACGAAGCAATTCATAGAATGACCAAAGCTCGAGATGCAAACTACGTTTCACAACAATAACTGAAGGAGATGTATACCAAATTAACAATTTTAATGTAGCACCAAACAAGCCAAAATACAGAATCATTCCTCACATTGTAATGTTATAATTTGCCAGAATGACATCCTTTATTCTAGTAACAACTTTAACAATAAATATTCTGATGCATAAATTTTATCTCACAGATTTTAACCAACTAGCTTCAAGGACAGATGTTCACAATATTTTATCAAGTATCATTAATTACAATATTATTTCTTTACTAAGACCTACTAATATTTATTTAAATTTTCTTACATCAACTTTCTTCCTTTTATACAGATATTATAGGAATGTTGACAGAGTAACAAGATTTAGAAAAAACCAATGTCAAATAAAATATAATACCAAGACGGACAATGACACTACAAAATATCAAGTAATAAATCTATTTATCATAAAACTTCATATATCAAAGAAAAAATTATTCTTATTTTAATCATACTGTAACATTATCTCATTTAATTGTAGGAGCAAACAATTACAAATCACTTTATAGGGAAAAACAACAAAAAAATTTACTACAGATATTGTAAAACTATAGAAGAATCAATTATAACTATTTTTACGTCTATGACAATAAAACAATATCTAAGTAATTAACAATTACATTTGATATCTATATATAAAACTAATTTTATACTTTAATTACATAAAAACTAATATAGACTTTTATCTTGAATAAGAAATATATGCTACAAGTTCATGTGCAATACTATATTATATGAATATAGACATACTAGAAACTAATGCATTAAAAACAAGGTAATAATTTCTTCCCATACTTTTTTTTTTTAAATTTTGAAACCAAAAAAAAAATATATTATTTATCTTTAATAAATATTAGGTTTTTTTTTATATCAATCTATTATTTAGGTTCCAACATATAACACAACACAACAAATTCCTATTAGCTTTTGTTCCAAGAGAAGTACAACTTCCAGAACAATATAAATTACAAAATAGGAAGATAATTGCAAAATTAAATCAGCTAGATTCCTTGACACAACAGGTTAATAAAAATACAATCATATTAAGAAAAAGATTATTCTATACTATAATTTAATGCTAATATCAAAATTTTTTCCCTACTTTTAGGATACCAAATTTACGGTAAAAACAACAATATTCAAATTTGAAACAAATCAAAGTTGGTATTATAATTTCTACCATCAATGTTCTAGATAATTTTGAGAAATAAAAAGTGGATGGTAGTGCAACACACGTGACCATCTCATATCAACCCCAATTCCTTGTAAAAAATAAAATCTAAGAACTTATTAATATTTTCTTAATTAAACAACTCATATAAAAAAAATTACATTTCACAACATTCATCATTAATTAAATTATTTTTTCTTCCCTCACACTAAATTGTTTTCTCACATGCCAATAGGTATAAATTAAAAACCAGAATACACGATAAGACAGGATTCATCATCATCACAATTTTTGAAAAGCAGCTCAAGTTCTGATCAAAAAACCATGTTCAACATTGACAATAGAGGAGGGTTATATTAATCCAACAATATTACCACCCGTAATTGAACAATTATGTGGACAAAAAAAAATATTCCAAATCTATATCATAACAAAAGGAGATTTAATTGACACAGTTGTATCAAAAATATTTGACGATAATGAGTCAACTATATTATTACTTCCAGCACCACTAATCATCCATGAAATAGAAATAATAACAATCATACCATAGGATCCAAAAACACCCGATCCCAAAATAATTACAGACAAGTAAAAAATTATTACTAATTTATACTTAATTTAATAAAATACATAATATATTATACATGATTTAACTAATAACATATTTTCTCTATATTTCAAGTCAGAAGCAACACTAATAGATACATCGAAAAAACAAAAAGTAGTCATGTAGTTAATTTATTCTTAATTAAAAATAAACACGTTATACATTAACAACAAAAAATTCATTCATTTTTTCTTTTTCTTTTTAAAATAATATAATTTAATGATATTTTTTATTTTTCCTCATTTTAACATTTTTTTTCTATTCACAGTAACAAAGAAAAAAAGAGAAGCAACCATTATAATATAAACCACCAAGCTATTTCATTCCAAAAATATTTTGTAATATTTTAGATAATATTTTATAATATTATAGACAAACATCGTATTATTATAAAATATTATTATCTATTATAAATAATATAATAAATATATTACAAACAATAATTCAACTAATATTAAAGGGGGTTTTGCCATTTCTATTGGTAAGACCTATGCTTTTGAGGCGGAATTGGCTACTGTGATTCATGCAATTTTCTATGCCTAGGACTTAAGATGAAAAAACTTATAGCTGGAAAGCGATTCGGCTTATTTAGTTTCGATTCTAAAGTCTCGTTCTTTGTCTGTTCCTTGGCGTTGGAGACCATCATGGATGCGTTGTCTTGGATTGATTTCAAAAATGCATTTTCATGTTTCCCATATCTTTCGCGAAGGGAATGTTGTTGCTGATATTTTGACTTCTAGAGCGACAAGTATTCAAGCTCTGACTTGGTGGCATACTGCTCTTCCATTTATTCATAATGCAATTAAGAAAGATTATTTAGAGTTTTGTGGTTACCACTTTTCTTAGTTGGCCATTTATAATACAATGTACTCTTTCTTCCTTTTTGTGGTTTTTCCCATTAGATTTTACACAAAAAGGATTTTAATGAAATATTGTTGGAAAGTTAAGAAAATAGTTTTATTTCGACATAATTATCTGGCTCCTTCTAAAGCTATTTTCAACCGTTATTATTTTCTATTTTGGAGATTATATTTTTCAAATATTTTGTACTTTTTTATTTTTATTTTCTTTTATTTAATAAATTGTTTCTTATTTTCCTTTGTAGGAATCTTTGTTATTTCCCATTTAGCGAAAGAAAATAAAATCACATCAACGGTACGGGCCACGAGACTGGTAGACACTAAAATACAAAGGATAAAATAAATGTAAGTAATTCACAAATATAATTAGTTTAACAAATAAATACCGTCCAACCACAACTCCAGTTCTTCGAGACCACATTGGTCCGTGTATTCCACGATCTTCCTACGGGCGTAGGACTCTCAAATCGGCATAGTATAAAAACCGGGATTTGCAATGTTATTATTCCACGATCAGGGGCCATAATAGAGAGTCAGACACAGATTCAAGCCACGCGCCGTTATTAATCGTTTCGGCCCAGTCTCTTCCGTACTTCCCCCAACTCTCCTTCTATAGGTTACTTTTCCTGTTTTCTTGCATTTTCCCGTCAGCCAAACAGCCCAAAGAAAACTGAGCACCAACAACAATAACTTCAACTTTTACTTCAACATGGCCGATCTTAGTGGCTCCCTCTCAGCCGCCGGTAATACCCACCTCTTATCATTCCTAAACCTTCACTCTCTGTCTCTCTCTCTTACATATGTATGTATATGTGTGTGTGTATATATGTATATATACACGTTTTGTTTGATATGGTTTTTGATTTTCAGGAGATAAAATGCCAGCAAAAGTGGGTTTTCTTGGTACTGGGATAATGGGTCTTCCCATGGCACAGAATCTCATAAAAGTTGGGTATGCCATTGGTTTTGAGTACTTTTACTATCTACTTACTGGAACTGATGATTCTCTTAGGTAGTTAGTTAGTTCATCAAATTATGGAATATTCTCTGATCAAAGACTTTGACTTTGAATATTTTTCCAGAAGTTTTTTTGATTTTTCAAATGCGTACCCAATCATGAATAGTTGATGCCAATCCTTAATTAGTCTCTGGAGTCAAGTTTTAATAACAATCTATTTGAAACCTTGTAGGTATGATGTCACTGTTTGGAACAGGACTAAGAGCAAGTGTGATCCTCTCATCAGCTTAGGGGCAAAGTAAGTACTTGACATGATGGTTTCGGAGTCTAGTTTTAATCATTTTTTGGTCTTTGAGATTTAGCTTTGAACAACCACCATGCAAGACAATTATTCAATCTGCTATGTCTTAGAAATTTGTTCAATTATTTTGTCAGATATAAATCATCTCCTGAGGAAGTAGCCGCGTCTTGTGATGTCACATTTGCCATGCTTTCTGATCCTGAGAGTGCAGTGCGTATTTGTTTTCATTCGAGTTTTTTCCTTGCTTAACATTCTATAGCAGTTGTGGCAACTTACTTGCATTTGCTTTTTACTAGATCGAAGTTGCTTGTGGGAAGCATGGAGCTGCAAGAGGCTTGAGTTCAGGAAAAGGGTACTAATATCTTGTTTCTCTGTCATGTCAAATTGATAGGCACAACATTAGGCATCAGTCTTGATTTTATCGAATGTATGCTCTTTATTATTATTTTTTTTCCCTTTGCTGATAAGCGGCTTTTATAATCGTTATTGATGCACATCTTCAGGTATGTGGATGTCTCAACTGTTGATGGTGCAACTTCTAAGTTGATTTCTCAACATATTAAAGCTACCGGAGCATTGTTTTTGGAGGTAATCAGTTTGTTTTTAAAAATGTCTCATGCATTTAATACGTGATGTTATTTCCATTGTGCCTTTTTAATGTGATAAAAGATTCGAGTTTGTGCACTTTTTTTTTTTTTTTTTTTTTTTTTTAAAATTAATTAATTAGGCTCCAGTTTCCGGCTCAAAAAAGCCAGCAGAAGATGGTCAGCTGATATTTCTTGCTGCAGGTAGGCAATCTTTGGTTTTCTCATTTAATAAGTTGCTGGTCATCACCTACCATCTATTTTTGTTTCAGTGCCTAATATAAACACCGCTATGGAGATTGTATCTAGTAATAGATATTTCAGGGTTCTTTTTGCTAAATTAACTAAGTATATCATGGTTAAGGTTCAAATCTCTTGTTTCATCCATGCTCGGAAGTTAACTCTTTGTACCTAGTGCAAATTCTTTGTTGCATGACTAGTGAAGAAAGACTAATAGAAACTAAATTATTGGCTGAAATTTTTCAGGGGACAAATCTCTCTATGAAACAGTTGCTCCTTGCTTAGACATCATGGGGAAGGTTTTCTGTATTGTTTTGTTACAAGTGCTTATCTGGCTTATCAATCTTTAGTTACCTGTTTCTGATTATGCTTATATTTGTGCTTGCATTCAGTCAAGATTCTACCTCGGGGATGTTGGAAATGGTGCTTCCATGAAACTTGTTGTGAATATGGTCATGGGAAGGTTCGGCTGATTTTACTTCCAAATTAATTCCTTTTGATCTTTTTTCTTTGTCTGACTGTTGTTCTGACCACGTTTTCCTTCCAATGCTAAACAATTTTTAGTATGATGGCATCATTTTCTGAAGGATTGCTTCTCAGTGAGAAAGTAGGACTGGACCCAAGCGTACTGGTTAAGGTATCCTCCGGAGCAATCTCTTATCTCACTGCATATTTGGTTTGTGTATGGATGCTATTAACTTAATCCTTGTTATTTTTCAATGAAATCATGATCCGTTTTCTCTGTTTTTCCAATCCCATGTAGTCCTAATCGTAGGAGTTAGGATTCCTATTTTTGCTTCTATTTCACTTGTGTATTCATTTAATTCTGAAGAAATAAACTGACTTACGGAATTTTTTCTTTGCGCATCCCTGGTACTACAGGTCATCTCGCAGGGGGCCATTAGTGCGCCGATGTTTGCAATGAAAGGCCCATCGATGATCCAATCTCTTTATCCCACTGCATTTCCTTTAAAGCATCAGCAGAAGGTCTGCAAAGTTTCTTGGAATGCTTGGGAATGTTAAATCCCCTCAAGATATTATTTCACAGCCTTTTTACCATTATTTGCAGGACTTGAGGCTTGCTCTAGGACTAGCAGAGTCTGTTTCTCAATCCACTCCAATTGCAGCAGCTGCCAATGAACTTTACAAAGTAGCTAAATCTCAAGGCCTCAGTGACCAGGATTTTTCAGCTGTCATTGAAGCCTTGAAAGGAAAGTTGCAGCAGTAAACAAAGTAGCCAAGTGATTCATTAATGATGATGGCTGAGGTTTATACAGTTGCCTTGCACTTAAAGGCGATTTGCATTCTGAGCCCCATGAGAAATGGTTTACTCTCCGAAGAACTGAAAACTCAGGCTGATATCAGTTTTATGTCATTGATAAATTTATCAAATAAACCAGGGACCATTATGAGTAACTGCAATTATAAGAAAATTTTTCTTTGATTTAAGATACATTATATATTTTCTGGTTCGGAAAACTACTTAATATTAAAATATCAATAGTTGGAGTGCTCATCCCCTCCTCTTCCAACCTCATCAATGGTCATTTGCAATCGAACCCAGGTTGTGACCATTGTGGGAGAGCCTTTGAATCATCGACTCATGCTTTGTTTCGCCTGTGAAATTTCAGAAAGTCTCTAGAAATGCAGTGAGAGTGGTGGGAGAAAATAAAGCAGCTGATGCAAGGGGCTGCAGTGGACATTCTAGTAGCTATTAGTTATTATTTTTGAGTTCCCTTGGGGCAAGTTTGACAGTTTTTCTCTTCGTCTTTGGTGTGTTTGATTTGAAAGAAATAGCTCTCTATGGTGGCGTGGTGAAGGATATGTTAGTAGTGGTATATTTTTTGATATCAAGTCTGGCTGAAATTCGGGTACCTGGTTCTAACCCTTGCATAGGCGATACACTAAGCAAGGCATGGAACAATGCCAAAGGTTAGGCGTGGTGCTTAAAATAATTGAAATGTGGGTCATTGTATAAATTTAGAACTGTTGCGTTTGAAGCTAAAGAGTTCGTATGGGAACGAGTTTCTCGGTAGTTGGAGCTGTGATTAGGAAACACCATGGTGTGGATTTGTGAAGTGTTTCTTATTGGATTAATGTTAATTTTTACGTGGAAGTAGTGAAGTTTCCGGCTTGTCTCTTAAAACTTAAGAGCTCTTTCAGAGGGTCTTCCTACTGGAACTGTAGTATTTGATGATGTTAATATTGTTTTTCCAAAAACAAGTTCTAAGTTCTAATTATTCTTGGCAGGGGTTATTGTCACTTTGTTTCTTAGGTATAACGACCAAAACTTGCACAAAAACCATACATTTTCACTAACATCTTATTTTAAAGTGGGATGACACTATTTAAAAATTAGTAGTAACGAGAGATACTACATCATCAATTCAAGTATTTTGTGCAAGTTTTTGGTGTTCCTAGTATTGCTCGATAATAGAGTATTTAGAGACCATCGGTGGTGGTGGCAACGTAATGGCAATGGCGCTTACTTGGAGTTCTTACTTCTAGTATGTCAAGAGTTCGAGTCTCCATAAATACATGCGAGGTTGGTGCAATGGTGTTTCACATTTCCATTTCAGGAGTATGCCCTCCAATGAGTAGGCTGTGTCATAGTGGGCACCCTTGTATTTGCTAGCTGATGAAAATATAAGGACAAACATCATGTCATTTTACATGTGAATCTTATATAGACCCCTAAATGAGGAGTTTCTAAAAGAGTGTGAAGGCACCAACGATTCTCCTTTGATTTTTTTAAAAAAATCTTTGAATACAATTGGATTGAAGATAGTCATGGAGTATCTAGAATCTATAAGGGGTTGTTTGGTATAGGGTAATCTTTAGGTGTGAATGAATATTTTAATGCATTCCTATGTTTGATACCATTTTAACATCCAGTAAAATAATCACATCGGGAATCAAATCCTCTTAAGTTGGGATCATCTTAAAGTTAACAAAATATATGGATTTTAAACGACTCGCCATCTAAAACCCATCCTAAAAAACGAAACAAAAAAATACGACGTCTTAGGAATCATAGCAAATTATTTTATTTTATACTAACAAAATTTATTATTTTATAAGCAATTTAATTTTTTAATTATTTTTTAATTTTAATTTAAGCACATTCCTATGCACGATCAAACACAATTATCTAATATCCTAGGAATCATAAACAAAAATAATGCGTGCAATTAAACACAGTTATTTTGGATATCAGACAATCATATTACCTTCTTCGGTATTTTTATTAATATGAAATTATAACAAACCGCTGCTAATAAAAGAGTATGCGAAAAATTTTGGTTAGTTTCGTCCATCTATTTTGTCCTTCATTCGTCAATGTATTTTGTCCATATTCTTGTTTCTATCAAACACAGTTATTTAACATCTCATGAATCATAAACAATAATACTGTGTGTAACTAAATACAGTTATTCTGAATATCAGACAATCATATTACCTTCTTTAATATTTTCATCAATCTAAAAACTAAAATTACTTTATACCAAACGGCCGTTAATAAAGAGTATGGGAAAAGTTTTGGTTAGTTTTGTCCATCTATTTTGTCCATCATTCGTCCATGTATTTTGTGCCTTTTTTATGTTTCTATCATATTATTGTTTTAAACTCTCGGATGCTTTTTATTCTAAAAAGAAAAGGTACACTTATTTGGTGCTTGTACCGACACGTTTTTGGGATTCATGTTTTCTTGGTATCACATTTCCGCTTCTTGGTCTCCTCTGTCTTCTTTCTTTCTTTGATCTTCTCTCTTTACAGTCCTCTCTCTTAGTTTTGCATGCACATCAGACCCATTTTATATCTTTGCCTTTTGGTATCTGCCTATCCCCACCTCATTTAATTACACGTTGAACCCAGTCTGTACTAACAATGACGGAAAAAGGCATAAAGATATGCTTGACTAAGACACGATTTATCGACACCGACTCTGTTAATATGGTACTTTTCTCTTTTCTTTTTATTTGTTTTATGATTTTAGGAAGAAAGTTATAACATTTATGAGCCTAATCATATTTGTTGGTGAGGGTTATAAGATCAATTTGCTTTTAGTTTTCAGTTTTGTGCTTTTGTTGTTCATTTAGGAATTTATCGATAGATTCATCTTGGATATTTTGCATATTTTATTTACTGAGCACTATTTGAACAGTGTTAAACGCAGCAATGGGGTAATATTTTTTTATTCATTCGCATTCATCTCCTCAGTGGAGGAGGCTATATATACGTACACTATATAAAAAAAAGGAAAAATAAAATTTCCTAATCTAGACATTATCCCTATAATAATTACAAAAAAAATATGGGCAACTACATAAATAATTATAATTAAATTTAAGAGTAATTCTACACTTTTCCTCAAAGTGGTGTATAAATACCTATTATGTCCAACTTATTAATCACGTCGTAAAATACTTTTTCTGATACTACTTTTGTAAGAATATTAGCTAATTGATTCTCAGAGTTTACAAACGGAAATTGTATGATCTTCCTTTCAAGTTTCTCCTTGATAAGGTGACGATCAATTTTCACATGTTTATTTCGATCATATTGAATTGGATTTCACATGTTTATTTCGATCATATTGAATTGGATTGTATTGTGTGCAATTTTAATGACTGCCTTATTATCACAATATAGGTTCATTGGTATCTCATTTTAAATGCCCAAATCTCGTAATACGTTTTAAATCTACAATAACTCGTATACTCCATGAGTTGTACCTCGAAATTCAGTTTCGACACTCGATCTAGCTATAACTTTCTGTTTCTTGCTTCTCCAAGTAACTAAATTTTCTTCTATGAAAGTAAAGTAACATGACGTAGATCTACTATTAGTTTTATCTCTGGCTAAATCAGAATCTATATATCCTTCAATGCTTGAGACCTAGTTCTTTGTGAACAGTAAACCTCTTCTAGGTGCACCCTTCAAGTATCGTAACATTCAATATACCACATTCATATGCACTTTATTAGACATATCCATACATTGGCTTACAGCACTCACTGCATAAGTTATATCGGGCCTCATGCGA
The DNA here is from genome assembly GCA_002914805.1 of Parasponia andersonii. Lineage (NCBI taxonomy): Eukaryota > Viridiplantae > Streptophyta > Magnoliopsida > Rosales > Cannabaceae > Trema > Trema andersonii. The sequence continues at coordinate 500,899 of JXTB01000281.1, read as the reverse complement.
GAAATAGATTAGTTTTCCAACTAACTTTTGATATCACTCTTTTTTTCTGTTCGAGGTTGAATTACAAATTCTGCAAGCTAGTGATTCATCTCTATGTTGGAAAGTAAAACAAACTTTATTATTACTTTTAGAAGAGAAAATTCTCAACTTCACTCTTCAAGCTCACTCACTCACTCACTAGAAGCTATGCTTTTTTCTTTCTTCTCTTCACTCTTAGAAGCTTTGCTTCTTACTTGATGCTTAGAACTCAAATGGGGAGGGGTATTTATAGTATATGAGAAGCAATGAGAGCCACACAAATAAACAATTACAAAAATCCTTAAGCCACACATATTTTCTTCTACATACTTCTAATAATAATCTAAGTAATCAAATGATTCATATGTAAAAAGCTAATATTTAGCTAACAATAGAAGATTCTAGGTGGAAGGCTTCTTTAATTTGGACTTGGGCTTTTTTTCTTTTATGAGTTTTGCACTTGGGCTAACTCCAACTTATTAGACTTCATGTTGATGGACTTAAATACTTCTTCTGGGCTTAAACAAGTTTATTTTCAACACCCTCCTTAAACTTGTTTTATAATACCAAATAAATTTCTTAATCTTGTAAAGTCTTCAAACTTGAGTAGCTTGGTGAAAATATCAGTAATCTGATCATGTGATCTCACATACTCCAATTGTACTTCTTTGTTTGCAACACATTCTCTTATGTAATGATAGCGAGTGTCGATATGCTTACTTCAGTTATGAAAGACTGGATTTTTACCCAAAGCTATTGCTGACTTATTGTCAATACAGATCTTCGTTGGCTCCTTTTGAGTCATGTTTAACTCTTTCAACAACCTTCTTAGCCAGATTGCTTGACTAACACATAACGTGGCAGCTACATACTCAGCTTCGCATGTTGAAAGGGTGACAATTGGTTGTTTCTTAGATACCCAGGTGAAGGCAGTTTCTCCCATGAAAAACACAAAACCAGTTGTGCTTTTTCGATCATTAGTATCTCCGGTCCAATCACTATCACTGTAACCAACGAGTTTGTAATCATTAGAAACTGAATAGAACAAGCCAAGATTGATCATACCTTTTAGGTAACGGAGAATTCTCTTTGCAGTTTTGAAGTGAGTAGTTATTGGAGTTTCCATGTAATGACTCACTAGTCTAGTTGCATAGAGAATATCGGGCCTTGTACATGTCAAGTTCCTAAGGCATCCAACAAGGCTCTTAAAGAGTGTTGGATCCACCTTTTCTTTGAATAATTTTATTCCACACTCCACTGGTGTACTTATTGGCTTACAATTATCCATATTGAACTTCTTCAGGATTTGCTTTGTATAGCTTTCTTGGGAGATAAAGATGCCTTCTTCCTTTTGCTTGACCTCTATACCGAGGTAGTATGCCATAAGTCCAATGTCTATCATTTCAAACTCATGTGTCATTACTCTCTTGAATTCGTCAAATATCCTTGGATTACTTCTAGTGAATATGAGATCATTCACGTACAAGCATACGATCAAAATATCTCCATCTTTAGTCTTAACATAGAGAGCATGTTTATAATGGCACTTAATGAATCCATTCTCTTGGAAATATTTGTTAATTCGGTTGTTCCATACTCTTGGTACTTGCTTTAGATCGTAAAGAGCCTTTTTTAGCTTCAAAACCTTATCTTTATACCCTTTCATGTCATAACCCAATGGTTGTTGGATATAGACCTCTTCTTTAAGAACTCCATTCAGAAATGTGGACTTTACATCCATCTGATGAATCTTCCATTTGTTCTGAGCAGCAAGAGAAATAATTAGTCTTATAGTTTCTAATCGTGCAACAGGAGCGAATACCTCGTCGTAGTCAATGCCGACTCTTTGACTATAGCCTTTCGCGACTAGCCTTGCTTTGTATCTTTCTACCTCTTCATTGGCATTCTTCTTCATATTGTACACCCATTTTACACCGATAGCTTTATGACCTTTAGGAAGAGTAGATAATTCCCAAGTGTCATTCTTCTCTATGGCTTTGACTTCTTCATCCATTGCATTCCTCCATTTTTCATCTTGTACAGCCTCTTGAAAGTTCACTGGTTCACAATCAGCAAATAGGCAAAATAGAGTGAGGTTTTCGAGTCTATCAGTCGCCTCATATAGATCTTCAAGACTTCTTATACGTTCTTCATGCCTCTCAGTTAAGAAAGATGGAGGTGAATCTTCATGAGTGGATGATGTTGGTGAGGAAGGTGGAGTAATAGCCTCCTGATGGACTTCTCTTGCTTGCTCTACTGGTGTTTCCATATCTTCAAATTGTGGAAAGAAATTATAGTAATTTGTTTGAGAACCAAAGTCCCATTCACCTTTTTCATCGAATATTACATCTCGGCTGATGATTACTTTTCCATTGTTAGGATTGTATAACTTATATCCTTTAGAGTTGGTGTTATAGCCAATGAAAATGAACTTCTCGCTTTTATCATCAAGCTTGGTTCTATGTTTGTCTGGCACATACACATGGGCTATGCTTCCAAAGACTCTCAAATGGGAGATTCCAGGTTTCCTTCCGCTCCATGCTTCTTGTGGTGTCTTTCCCCACACACTTTTTCGTTGGAGATCGATTGGACAAGTAAACTGCACATGCAACAGCTTCTGCCCAAAACTCTTTAGGTAATCTCTTACTTTTCAGCATGCTTCGAGCTATGTTGAGGATGGTCCGGTTCTTCCTTTCTGCCATGCTATTTTGTTGAGGGGATCTTGGAACAGTTAAAGGTCATCGAATTCCATTTGCTTCGCAGAATTCTTAGAACTCTTTTGAAGTGAATTCTCCTCCTCTATCAGATCTCATGGCTTTGATCTGAAGACCGCTTTCCTTCTTTACAGCAGCCTTGAACTTCTTGAAAGCTTCAAAGACTTCTGATTTTTGTTTCAAGAAATAAACCCAAGTCTTTCTTAAGAAATCATCAATAAAGAGCAAGAAGAAGTTGCTCTTACCGAAAGAACTTGGTTTGATAGGACCGCACACATCTGTATGCACGAGCTCTAGTGGCTTTTGGGCTCTTAAATTTGATTCTTTTGGAAAGCTTTTCCTGAATTGCTTCCTGAGTAAGCATCCTTTACAAAGTTGATCAGGATGATTGATGCATGGCAAGCTTCTCACCATTTCTTTCTTGGACAGTAGCTCTAGTCCTTCAAAGTTGAGATGTCCAAATCTCAAATGCCATAGCCATGATGAATCCTTGTAACATGCTTTCAGACATTTTGCCATATCATTTTGAGTGTTCAATAAGAACATTCTATTTTTTGACATAGGCACCTTGGCTATTAAGTTCATATTGTTATCTCTTATAGAAAGACTATAATCTTTCAAGTGAATATCATAGCCTTTCTCTAAGAGTTGTCCCAAACTCAAGATGTTTGTTTTCATTGTGGGTACAAAATAAATATTTGAAATAAATTGATGCCCCCCATTTTTTAAGCGGATAAGAATTTTACCTTTTCTTTTTACCGCTACTTTTGAATCATCACCGAAAGAAACACTCTCACTGATTGATTCATCAAGCTCTATAAACATTGATCGATGCCTACACATATGATTGCTAGCACCGGTGTCAAGATACCATGTGTTGTCTTGTCTTCCATTGTTGTCTTTATATGCTAGTAGCACGGCGCCATTTTCTTCCATTTTTTCTTCAACATAATTGACTTTCTCTTCAATTCTACTATTGGGTGCTCTACACTCTCTAGCATAATGCCCAAACTTATGACAATTGAAACATTCAACTTGAGACTTCTTAGGCCTTGAGTTCATTCGACCTCTATCACGACCTTTTGTAGAGCTTTCTCCTCTTTTGAAATTGTTGATATGATAATTTTGGTTGTTGGAATTCCAACCTCGTCCACGACCTCGACTTGTACCACGTCTTTGTCCTCGGGCTTGTCCTCTACCATGACCACGTTGACTTCTTTCACCACATTGGCTATCTTCTTTCTCTGTAAGTTGTGTATTGAGAAGTTGCTCCTTAAAATTTGGCTTTTTCTTTTTCTTTTCCTCGTGAGCTTGTAAAGAACCCAAGAGTTGTTCTATTGTCATGGCTCTCAAATCTTTAGTTACTTTGATGATAGTAACAATATTCTCGAACTTTGGGTCTAACGATCGAAAAATCTTTTCCATAATCATAACATTTTCAATTTTCTCACTATTTTGCTTCATTTGAATCGAAATGGTTAAAACTCTAAAAAAAAAGTTAGAAACTGACTCAGTCTCTGTCATGTGTAATAAATCAAACTCTTCTCTTAGAGTATGAAGGCGGACATTTTTTACCTTTTCTTCTCCTTTGTATGAAATTTGAAGTTTCTCCCATGCTTCTTTAGCAGAGGTTGCACTTAAGATTTTCTCAAACCCGTCATCATCTAAGGCCTGGTAGAAGAGGAAGAGAGCTTTTTTGTCTCTATTTCTTGAATCTTTTAAACTATCATTTTGTGTTGAAGATAGTGTTGCCTCATCTCTTGGCTCTTCGTAGCCTTTCTCTACTACTTCCCAAACATCATGTGCTCTAAGGAGGATTTTCATTTTGATAGTCCAATTATCAACGTTATTATCTTGAAGTGGTGGAACTTGAAGAGATGTTAAACTGCTGGTAGCCATAATTCTTAACGGAGTGAGTTTTTGAAAATTTCAACTGCACAGATAGATCCAGAACGCCGAAAAACCTTAATATTGACTTGTATATCGACTTGGTCAAAGTCAACGCTCGGTTAACGGTCAACGGCTCTGACGGCTTAGTCAATGGCGCGGTCAAATGGCTCTGATAGCTTGGTCAACGGCTTTGACAGCTCGGCTCTGATGGCTTGGTCAACAGCTCTGACGGCTCGGTCAAACGATTCTGACTCAGCTCAACTCAGTGAGTTGACTCAGTTTGTGGCAGCAAAGTTCCGACGACTCGTTCTGACTCGTTCGGACTCCGATTGGGCTGATTCTTATGGCAACGTGTTCGTCTCGTCGAGCTCTTCGATTTGATATGTAATAGTAGTATGTTTGGAATAAATGGCTAATACTCTCAATCTTAAGAATTCTTTTCTGATGTGGAAGATCAGTCAAAGCTGCAATCACAGAGCATACTTAGAATTTCAAGAGAACTCACAACCTTGCTCTGATACCACTTTGTTGGAAAGTAAAACAAACTTTATTATTCACTTAAATACTTTTACAAGAGAAAATTCTTAACTTTACTCTTCAAGCTCACTCACTCACTCACTAGAAGCTATGCTTCTTTCTCTCTTCTCTTCACTCTTAGAAGCTTTGTTTCTTACTTGATGCTTAGAAAAATGGGGAGGGGTATTTATAGTACATGAGAAACAATGAGAACCACACAAATAAACAATTACAAAAATCCTTAAGCCACACATATTTTCTTCTACACACTTCTAATAATAATCTAAATAATCAAATAATTTATATGTAAAAAGCTAATATCTAGCTAACAGTAGAAGATTCTAGGTGGAAGGCTTCTTTAATTTGGACTTGGACTTTTTTTCTTTTATGAGTTTTGCACTTGGGCTAACTCCAACTTATTGGGCTTCATGTTGATGGACTTAAATACTTCTTATGGGCTTAAACAAGTTTATTTTCAATACTCTATAGGTGTCTCAACTGGTTTACATACTAGCATTCTAGTTTCAGTCAACAGATCTAACATATACTTTCTTTGTGAAAGAGAAATGCAAAGTTTTGACCTTGAAACTTCAATTCCTAAGAAATACTTGAGTTGACAGAGTTGTTTCACCTCAACTTTAGCTGCAAGGAACTCTTACAAGGCCTTTTTCTCTTCCGGATCATCTCCTGTCAAGAGTATGCCATCTACATATATAATCAAAATCGTTATCTACATGTCATCTGCAAAGTGGGTTTCCTTTTAGAATGTCCTGGAAAACACAAATAGAGGGCCAAAAAGTTACAGTGTAAGCAAGAGTAGAAGTGATTTGGCTAACTGACAGAAGATTATATTCAAGAGATAGAACAACAAGAACGGTATCTAATGTAAGAGCATCAGATAATACGACCGACCCCTCCCCTGTAATAGGAGAGGTACTACCATTTGCTATGGAAATAACTGACTGAGAGGGAGGTAGAATTGGATTTAACTGACTAGGATCCTTAGTCATATAATCATATGCTCCTGTATCAATAATCCACATACTATTCCTAGAAGTAACAGACAGTTACCTGGGTGAACAACATTAGCCGTGGATTGTACCTATTCTTCCTCTGCGGAAGTTATCATAGCCTTCCCTACCATGTTCTTTCGAGGTTCCTTCATAAAATCTCACCATTTAGGATACCCTATAATCTCATAGCATCTTTGTTTAGAATGACCAGTTTCACCACCATGTGTACATACCAACCCTTTAGTCGATTGTTTAGAATTATTCTTTCATGGACCCGATGAAGAACTATGTCGAGTTTGGTTTGCTATCATGGCCGAGAACCTCCTATACTTTTGCTTCTGCTGATACTCCCTCCCTTCAGACATACGCATATGTCTTTTGGAGATCAAGTTTAGGGTCCTTTCGCAAGATTTCTCCACGAACTTGTTCAAACTCTGAATCAAGTCCACTTAGAAAAATATGAACTCGAAGTCTTGCCATGGTAGAATGCAATTGAATAATTCCTTCAATTGTTCCCTCCAGAGACACAGCCCTGTGATCAATCTCCTGAAAAATAGCAACAAGTTCGTTGTAATATGTTGATAGTGGGCGACCGACCATTTTGCCTGGAAGAGAAAAAACTTTGATTCAGTTCGAAAATGCATGTTTCATCTGATCCATCATAAGACGTTCTAGCCACTGCCTCCCATATCTTCTTCGCTGTGGGAAGGCGAGTAAATCAATGTATCAAAGATGGACTCATTGAATCAATGAGCTAACTTTTGACTCGATGATTTTCAAAATCAAAGCCTCTAATTTCAGTTCTCCAGCCGTAGGTTTCGTCATCGCTCTGGTGAGATACCCAGCTTTGTTATGAGCACCAATCCGCATCTCTATAAGTTGAGACCATAATGAGTAATTAGTCTCATCCAGTATGACACTGGTTGGACACATCAAATTATCTTGGTGAACTATAATTTGTGGTACCAGATTTGAGGCAGGATCGGTAGTTCCGGTCAGAGTAATTGCCATACTGACGATTTGTTTTCGAGGTATACAATATGAAATTCAAGTACGTAGAGAAGAAAAGGAAAAAAAAAAAATATTTAGACCGTCTCTGAGACCTTGTTAAACACAACACTGGGGTAGTATTTTTTTATTCATTCATTTTCATCTCTTTAGTGGAGGAGACTATATATACGTAAACTATATAAAAAGGAGAAACCAAATTTCCTAACCTAGAAAATATCCCTATAATAATTACAAAAAAACATGGTCGACTACCCTAAATAATTACAATTAAATTTAGGAGTAACTCTAGGGATACACTAGAATATAGCTAGACAGTCCAAATTAAGGAAGTCTTCTCTCAAGTACAAGTACAGGAGTATCAAAGTAATAAATTGATAAGACTGAGATCGATAATGAATAATACAAAATCATAAATTATATATTACAAGAATTAAAAAGATGAGAGAGAATAAGTTGTATAATATTTGCAATAAAACAAAGAGATAAAATAATAAGATTTAAAAAGTTGCAGAATTAAATGATTGCCAAGATTCGGGGATTCTCTCTTGGTACATCAAATAAGTATAATTTAAATTCATTTATTATTCAATTAGAATCTACATAAAATAAGAGTTCCAATCAGAAGATTTAGCGTCAAAGGTTTTTTTAAGTTAAACATGTGATTGTATTAGTTTCCTCAATTACTTTCTTTGGATAACACTAAATACTTATAAATGTAGTCAAGTACTCATAGTGACACCTTATATCTATAATAAATCAAGATTCCTTCCTAACACAACTAGTTAACTGAATATATGGTCCAAAAAAAATCAAGTATTTGATGTGCCAAAGATTATATACAATGAATCAAGACACACTACTTAACAAGAATGGTATTAGATTAATTAAGAAAGTAAAGATAACACATATATTATAATAATGATTAAAGGATGTAAATAATTAATTCTATATAGAGTTTTAGATTATACCTATTCTTCTCTCAAGAGATTCATCCTTTTACCTTAGCGAGATGGAAATTAACTAGACATGATGATGAAGAAAAATAAAGACAAACATGATATAAACATAAAAGTAAATATAAATATTTTGCTACTTTACAAGCAAAATAACAATATAATAATAAAGAAAATAAGAGAATGATTTTGATATCTCAAGCAACATGCCCTTTAAGACTAGTTTAAGCATTTATTTATAGAAAAACTTGGAAATACAAAGTCAAAATTTGTAGACTAAAAATAAGTTTAAAATTGCACTCTATTATTGCAGATTTAGTCCCTCCCAAAGATATATCTAGAACTCAATGAATTTAGATGAACAAAGTCTTGATCAAAGAAAAGAAAATAAAGTTTAAAAGAAAATGAAGTTTTATCTCTTAAGAATCGTATACTACTAAAATTACATCCATCATAGTCATATTTCTTGACTTGAAGCAAAAATGGTAAAGATAGGTTCTGTAGAGTCAAAACTAGTTATTGATCTTATCATCCAGAAATATCTAATATTTTTACCTAGATTTCAACTTTTTTAGAATTTTCTCAAATAATAAATCATCTATTATTTTTGTGTACATATTCATAGCATCAAGAATCATTCTATTTGGGATTGTATTGAGGCCAAAATAGGCCAAATATTGAAGTGTATTGGACTAAATATGAATGCAGTCGAATTTGCAATATTATCTATTTGAGACCTATTTTGAAATAATTTGAGCAAATCTTGTGAATTGAGTTTAGTTGAGTATTGAGTTTAGAATACATAGGGTCAATAGTTAAATCAATCTCCCATGTGATTTAGGATCTGTGTCTATTTTATAAAATTTATGTAGAAACAAATATTTAGTACAAATTAGAAGTAATTCTTGCTTTTGTGCCTATATTTACAAAAGTACTTTAAACTAGAGAATTTAATGAAACTCTAAGTGTAGAATGATGATATAATTCTATAATAAATATAAATAATTAGAGATTCATTATATCTCATGTTAACAAATAGCAAGAACATGTATGAAATCCAAAAAGAAACTCCGCTTTGCATAATATGTAAAGATATATCTATTTCATAGTTTGAATTTATTTAAGTCGGAGATTTCTACTCTTATTAGTATAAGTTTTGATATATATATATATATATATATATATATATATATATATATATATATGCTTCCAATCTAGTAGGTATTTTTTTACCTATATATAAATATTTTTTTTTAACTATTGGATTATTATTTAATGACTATTATGATTTAAGTAGTTAGAAAAAAAAATAATAAAAGTAAATACTCATTATTTAATATTTTTTTTCTCTCTCAATCTTTTACTATGAAAAAACGTACGTAATGAACTTTAATTGGGTAAAATAATATCTATAGATAGATAAAAAAAATATTTATTAGATTAGTGCCAATATATATATATATATATATATATATATATATATATATATATATATAGATATTAAAAATGGTTGCCAATCCAATAGGTATTTTTTTTCTTTTCCTATGGGTAGGTATTTTTTTTTAGCCGTTAGATTACCATCTAATGGTGATCCAATGACTATAATGAAGTGCATGAAAAGACGTGCATCATTAATGCTCTTTCTCTCTCTTATTTTTTATAATAAAAAAAATGTGCATGCTAAATTTTCATTGG
>JXTB01000281.1:466327-490186 GCA_002914805.1 Parasponia andersonii | reverse complement strand
TAACTGCAGAGATAGAAAGCAGTAATTCAAAGAGACCTACCTACACACATATCTCTGATTTATAATTAGAAGAAAGGCTGTTGAATAATATTATTGAGAAACAAGATCATGAAAGAAACTAGTACAACTTCTTGTGTCGTTGGGGGCTGTTTGGATGCTGAGAAACCTGTTAAGGTAAGAATCGCTGAGATTTATCAATGGCCTAATGCAGACTCAGAGCTGTTGAGTAGAAAATCTGACATCCTGAACGGTCAGGATGAGAAGCTGTCGAGTACTACAAACACTATTAATACTTCTTATTTAAAGTACTATGATCGTGAAAGATATTATGCGTCTAGGCAGAATTTCCTTAGAAGCTACAAGTTTACGGAGAAGAAAGAGACTCTGGGAACGAGAGCAAAGAAGTGGTTGAAGCGTAAGCCCAAAACCCTCATTAAGAGCCAAATTAACGGCAGCTCCTGTAGGGGCGGCGGTCCTCGGTCTTCTGTGAAAGGCACATCTTCTTGCTCCATTGTATCATGCATTATCAAACTTAAAGTTCATGACTGAGTGTCCAGCGACGCAATTAAAATTTGAGCACTAAACTTTTTTTTTTTTTTTTTTTTTTTCCCTCTTTTGTACGTACTTGTTTATTTAAAGGATTCTATTTTTAGTTTAATTACACGCAATATTTCTTCAATTTTTTTTTGAGCAGAATATATTTCTTTAATTAATGATTTGTGTTTCGGTACAAGTTCTCCCTGTTTACCATGAAACGTACTCATCTTTGATTCCCATTATAAGATATTTCATATATATATATATATATATTTCCTTACTATTTAATATTTTTTTTCTTTTATCGTGAAGAGACTATGTAATAAATTTTAATTGAGCAAAATAATATTTATAAATAAATAAAAAAAAATATTTATTAGATCGGTGCCAGTACAAGAGACTTCAACTTGAATACGGTGGGAAGTATATTCCCCTTCATTGTCCTTATGTTTCTATTGAATCATTTTGATAAGCAGTAATAAGTATCTTTAGTCTACAAGAAACTTGTAATAATTATCGATATATACAAGAGAAATTTGAATTAAAAACAAGAGCCATACGTATCATATGTGCATGCATGAAATTACGATACGAGGATGTGGATATAATCATTAGCCCCGACTATGTGGCTGTGTAGAAATTAATATATATACATATATATATATATATATTTATATTGATGATGTACTACCATACGGACTAGGATACTAAAGATTAAAACAGAGTCTTCTGATGTGAGCATTGTAATTAATAGGCCCTTGATGTGTAAAAAGTTTATTCAGCTATTGATTTTGCAAAATATTGATCAAAATTATTGTTTTTACATGCTTATGTTAATGAAGTAAGAAGAAGGTTGATAATCTAATCTCAGAAAAATAACTTTGAAACTTGATACCTTGGTATTTAGATTTAGAAATTTAAATACATACAAAAAAGAGGCACATTAGTCAAAACTTTTAAAAGATGAGTGGAAGAGAATGAAACGGAATCACTCTACCAAAATCAAGTTGGTTTCATCCAGGAAACCATGAAATCTTTAGTACATTATGTTGCTTAGTTCACAGATGGGGATTCATACTAATAATATCTCTATTATTGAATAGTCTCTGGTTTATTCCACTGCATCTTGCTAATTTTAATTTATTGAAAGAAAGTACTCCTAACAAGTTCAAAAATTTTCTAGCAAAGGGCAAAGCTAAAAAAAGTTTGAAAACCAGGAATCAAATGATTTCCATTTCCGAGCTGTAGGATTAATAAAATAATTTTTATTACTTATGTTTTTTATTAACATTCATAGTATTTGTCATGACCGAAATCCAAAACTGTGACTTTAATTTAAAATTGAAATAGTGATAAACAGTAATTTTTAAAAAATTTCAAAAAATTGAGTACTCAAGATTTAAAATTTTTTTCCTCCTTACAAATAAGTAAAATTCAAATTAAAGAAATTTCTCATTAATATAGAATTTCAAGAAAATACTCTACTCAAAGTTTAGGAGAATTCTAATTGATTTATTTAGAAACTTTTTATTAATTTCAATTTTTCAAGAAAACCCATCATTTAAAGTTTGAAAAAAAAATATATAATTAATTAATTTAGAAACATTTTTAAATTTATAACATTAAAAAAAATGAGTTAAATTAAAACCTTAGATCCAATGTCCTAATAATTCATATAAAATCATTTGAGTTTCTTTTTTTTTTTAAAAATGGTGCTTAACTAATGACCATCACTTACTATAAATTTAAAGGAAAATAATACACACACACACACTTTACCAATGTTTGTACCCCTGACCCCCTCCCAAATTCACACATACATCCCTCAAGCCTTGGACCAATTGAGCTAGTCCTAGTTGGCAAAATCATTTGAGTTTCTAAGTACTCAATTTAATAGTAAAATAATCCTCATACATCCACTTAGTAAATATATTATTATTGACTAAATAAATTTGACTTAAAAAAAAATGATACAGAATACTAACCAATCAATGAAAAAGATATAAAACTGCAGGCATATGTCAAACATGTTTACCAAGCTACCAGAGTAATTATTACAAAATATATCAACACCTTAAAAGGAAGGAAGTAGGAGATAAGCACGTGAATGCTCAGTAAAAACCAATTATCTTTTTTAGTAAATGCAATTTTACTAAATCTTCATAGTTAATACCTTTTCCAAAATCTATTTATATACCAAGTTTATAAAACAATTGGTATCCAGAATAATCATATATTCAAAACTAAAATTAGAAATCGCAAGATTGCACATATCATGAATCAATTCATCCCATGAACTCACACCCTCTTATCACAAACTAGAGTAACTCGTATTACGTGTACTAAGTATTCTCTGCTTAATATTTATCCCAGAAAACTAGAGGGATACTTGTGTGTCTAAGCTTACTGAATCGGAGAGGCAATTGAATACCTACACCTGCTGAATAGGAGTAATCAGAAAATTCCACGTGGGTTTACGGGCTCTCATCGAAAGCGAGTGTACTAGTCTGTCTACTATAACACTACAGTGCTTAAGAAGTATCTCATATGTGATCCTATGATATGCACAACATGTAATAAGATATATGTAATAACCATGCATAATATAATCAAACAATAATTTAAAACTCCACTTGATATTATTTTGGAATGTATTATACTTTGGGTAGGAAATCTGCTAAATCACCCCAAATTACGATTTTATAAATATTTTTAGAATTCATATAGTTCAATTCTAGAATAATCTAAGATTTTTCAATAATTCATTAAATTATTATTTAATTCACGATTTTTCATAAAATAGTCATAATGCAAAATTTAAATTAAATCATGTATAAAACTAAATAATTGAACCCCTATCTCAATATGGCATCTGTACCAAGCTAACGGTGCTCAGCGGAACCCCCGTTGGTCACTTAGGTGTTTGAATGGTCGTTTTGGGATTCTAGTAAGCTCATTTGAAAAAATGGCTCTTCCACCAGAGTCTCAAATGGAGAAATAGAGATCGTTATTAAATTCAGAGTACCTCCAAATGCCAGGTTATATACTTAATTTGTCAAAAATAGGACCCGGTGCAAGACCTGGCTCCATGATACTATTCACAAGCCATATTTTCGATTTTCGTACCACTTCTGAAAATAGTTATATTTTATATCAAAATTCGTCTTTTGAGATCATCACTGGGTCCAAATATGATGTCAAAATTTAGTTTCAATGTCTCGAGCATTAATTGGACTTCAAAATCCGAAAATTACATAAATTCTACTTTTTGAAATATTTAGGAAAATGCCATCTTTTTTATTTTAAAATTATCGCACTTTCGGATTTACTTTTACCAACCATAATTTTTCACGATTTTTAACCCTTTATCACCTCATATGATTACCTCGGGTAAAATAATTACCTACCCAAAATAATTACGTAAATATTATTTTTCAAAATAATTAGAAAAATACCAATGATTCTGATTATTTATAAATACACCATTTTTCTAAAGAATATTTAGAAAGATATTATTTTTCTCTTCACAGCCCAAGGGCCATTCTCACGATTTAACAAACTTTCGGCCCAATTCTTATTGGTTTACAAAAATGCCATTTTATTTTGAAATATTTAGAAAAACGTTATATTGTTTTCAATTCGAAGATTCACTCATCTCCAAATTTCAATTCACCACAATATAGTCATATTTGTTCATGATTAATTCTCCCCTTTCTACTCATATAATTTTCTTTAAAGCTTGAATAATTATTTTATAAATATAATAACAAAAACATTACGTTTAGGAAAAATACCGTTTTAAATCTGAAAAATGTCTAAAAATCTTTTTTATTTATTTATTTTTATTTCAATTCCGATCCATGGCAAAAGTTTCAAAAGACATGAATCATTTCAATAGAGTTTACAAGATATTAACTTCTTAATTGGTAAAAAAAAAAAAAAAAAAAAAAACCATATTGAAGAAATCCTCACCAATTCTTGTGAAGGTGACAATTCACTGTGAACAGAGGTTGGAGGAGTACCCCTCGTGGTTGCTCCTCCCGTGCGACGGCTCCAAGCCACGGCATGGCTACGACGGTGCCGGCGGAGAGGAGGCGTGGGCAGCGCAGCGAGCTTCACCGTCGCTACTCGCTCGGGAGGCCGCCTAGTCGGGTTGCTATGTGATTTATTCATCATCTTATGTTGCATATGCCCCAATCATATTCAGAGAAAAAGCCGCAGCGTTTTGGTCTTCTTCTCTTTAAGGATTTCTTCCTTTTCCAAACAAGAAGATGGCTCCATTTTAACTTCGTAATTTGGTTATTAAAGTGTTTAAAATTATTTCTGACGTGGTGTGATATTATTGGAAAGACATGTAAAAGGACATGGAAAAGGAGACAGAGGATCTGCTTCCATTATTGAGTACGATAATATCAAATGGACCAAAAATTGTTACGGTTGGCCATTGCGAGTATGCTGGCCAACTACTTCTTAGAATAATTAATAAAATATATTTTATTCTCCTAAGAGAAATTAGGACTTTTATGACATTTTTAGAAAAAACAAAATTGAACAATACGGTATGCGTGTTTTTCTATGCTCAATATTAATTTTATTAGAAGAATATCATTTTTCTAAAAAATATATAAATATTATTTTCAAAATAGTAACTAGTGACGTTAACTAATTTCTAGAAATTAATAACCAATAATCAAAAATATTTATAATTAGTATATAATTGATAATTTGTAACTAGTTTTTAAAAATTGATAATTTGTTCATTTTAAGAATGATATTTTTCTAAATTTTTTAAAAAGTGATAAGATTCTAATGAAAATGGTACAAAAATTGAAAAAAAAATTGACTGCAGTATTTTTTTTTTAATTCTTTTAAATTTTATAGATAAAATGGTTTATCCTAATTGGTACGCTTAGATAGTCAAAATCAGCCAAAAAAAGTAGTGCGCTTAGACAGTCAACATTCATAACTTAGTGGATTTTGTAGACTTGGTAAGTACGTGACTTTGAGTAAATTAATATGGATGTACTATTTGACTCAAAAAATGAAGTGGGGACATCATCATGAATAAGAATGAAAACATTTTTAAATACAAGAAAGAAAATTAAAAAACTTCAAAATATCTCAGCGACGAGACTACTTTAAAATTGATAAAATTAATTATATTTTTATATTTTTGTATTGTGACATTTATCGTTATACAGTAAATTTATGACAAATTTATACTCTTTTAGTCAAAAGTGGTATTTACACAAATAAAAAAAAGAAATAGAACATAAAAAGAAAAGAAAAGAAAAATCCTTTAAAATGAGCATATATGTAAAAAGTTATCCAAATTCAAAGCTAAAACATCATGGCTAGGTTTTTTAATTCATTTTTAAGAGTTTTTATGATATTTTCTATGTTAGATAATAATTTTTCAGTTTAAAATTTAAATTATTTTTGAGAATAATTTAAAATTAAAGTGTATTTAGTAAAAATTAGCGGACAAATTGGTGTTTCACCATAAAAAATATAAAATTTTCATATATTTTAAATATAAATAACAATAATGATAATATCTAAAATACAAGATATAAATTGGATAATAAGTTAAAATATAAAATATAAAAATGTAATTAATATATATTATTAAAGATGCTACTAATTTATTTAATATATATTTTTAAAGATGCTACTAATTTATTAGTAGTTATACTCTTATACCTTATATTTCAACTATTTATTTAATTTTTTGTACCTTATACATTGTCTTTTAAATTTAAAATTTCTAGCAAATATATACATTTTATAAGTCAAATATCAAGTTTGACCACTAGGCTTATTGAGATACCCTTTTAAAATTTTACCAGATGTACATAAGAATTAGTTTAACGTTAGACTAAAATTAATAACTGAAATAAAATTCTAAAAATTCTAAAATTTTCAATTAGAAACTATAAAAACCTTGTTTCGAACCTCTTTTTTTTTGAAAAAAATATTTTTGTTTTAATTATTAATTATAATATAATTATAAATTAAATTAATATTTAAATATTAAAAGGGTATTTGAGAAAGTTTAATTCTCAAAATTGGTGTTTGATGAAGAAAAGGTATACATTTATTATTTTGAATCCAGCCATTGAATCTAATATGAATAACTCACCATGGGGAAATTTAATCTTTAGGTAAGGTGCATATTGTATCAGACAAAAGACTACAAATAGGCCTCCTCTCCTCTTAAATGAAAAATAAGGTTAGATGAGACCGCTAGAAAGAGAAGACTTTCCGAGTGAGCAAGCCTAAAACTTGAGTGAAACACTGGGAGTCCATCTTTCTTTCAGCTTTCACGTTTCCAAAATCTGATTCTATGGTGTACATCCAAAAAATTCTTATTATTTTTTATTATTGAATTTTGGTCGAATCGTCATGAATGAAAATGTTGATAATAGTTTAAATTTTAGATATAATCTTAAAAAATAATCAAATTTAAAGATATAAAAATCAATTCTTGAGAAAGATGGCCGAAGTTTGGGCCTAGTTAAATTATACGTCCACTTTCCGAAGAAGAAAAAGTGAAGAGTTAAACGAATACTGTCGTTGTAGTCCTCAATTTGCTCAAAGGATATTCTTCAAAATCGAAGTAAACAACTTTTCTGACAATTACAGCAACTTAAAATAAGTAACTTTTTGTCTCTTATTTTATCTGAAGGCTGAAAGTAAATTATTTCACCTGTAAGAGCAAGAACCTAGACCACATAGTCGAGCTCCACCACTAGTTTAAAAAGTTGTATATATGAAAAATAACAAATCTGCATTTGAAATATCAAAGATTCATGAGTGAGAAAAGGAGAAATTGGAAAACAACATTTCTAAAAGAAAATAAAAAAAGTAAGAAATAGGGGAATATAATAATTGTTCATGAATCGAAAGGTGGTGATGGAAGGATGGCATTTTTGTATTTTAATAGAAAAGAATGGGTTTTGTTATTCAGTGAATCAACCAAAGTTACTTTGTCAAATTTTGAACCATGAAATGTATAAAAAAAAGAGAAATTAGTGGTTATGGTCAGGGCTTGAGTTAGGGGCTGCCAGCACTCCTCATATCAGGCATAAGGAGTAGGAAAATCGTAAGTTAAAAAGGAAACATTTCCAAATATAAAAAAATGCAATAGAAAACTTCAAAAGTATCTCATCATAAAGCTCATCCTAAGTAGAGTCATAATAAATATTCAATAAAGCAAAAAAAAAAAAAAAAAAAGCATTGAGAGATGTATGGGAATTGATCAAAAAAAGGCACCCTCCATAATCGAAAACAATAACTAATTTGAAGATAATAATAAAGTATCTATTCCAATTCCAATTAAAGTAGTGAGGAGTAGTAAACATATATTTCTTTTTGAATTTAGTTATTGGATCTTAAGGATGTACGGAAAAAACCTAAATAAGAAAGGTGTTATAGAATAAGCATAACAATCTTTGAAAGATATGATAAGAATGCTCCAAAGATTCACTACCAAAGATAAGGAGGGAAAAGGTGTGATGAGCTGGTCTTCCATGGTCTCTACACGTACAGCCCCTTATAAATAAGGGCTTTCCAACTCGAGAGGATCAAACAAGTTGAAGGGAGGAGAGAATTAGGGTTCTTAACTGAGAGAAAAGAAATGACACAGAAATTATTCTCATCAATGGAGAGAGGGCAAACCCATCTCCAAGGAACTAATTAATTTAGTTCTTGGTTTGTGGGTGGACTGTGCTTTTTTTGTTCCCCCTCTCTTTTTTTATTTTTATTTTTATTTTTCGTTATATTGTTGCCATCATCATCGTCGTGGTCTCAACACTACAGGTATGTTCTCTCCTCCATTTCCTATTTCATTTCGGTAATCATTTTTTTTTATGCTTGTTTAGTTTGAGAGATGTTATTAATTATATATTAATCAGTAAACGTGAAAAACACTATAATAATTAAGATGATGCATGCCAATCAAGATTTTTGGGATCACCAAAATTAAATGGTTTTCTTATATATATGAAATAATTGTATTTATAGATAGAAAGATATGAAATTGTAAATTGAATCATGCCTGCGACTTATATGTATTGAGAAGATATAAGTTATTACGTACCTATTAAGCATAATGGTTTAAATTAATTTGGAAAAATTCAGAATAGAAAATTTTCCTTTGCTCAATGGAGAAAATACCTTTACTCAGTGGGGGAAAAAAAATCCCCTTCGCTGGACGAAATACAAACGCCTGTGTTTGACANGTATATATATACATATAGATAATGACGTAAAAAAACTCTGATTTTTAAATTTACTGCAAAAAAATAGCCAATTTTTGATTTCGTGTAAATTAATATTATGATTTTTTTTTTAATTTGTGCAAACTATTACATTAGTTTTTGAAATCTTACAAATTAATATCTTAACTTTTGAATTATATAAATTAATACCCTCACATTAAAAATTTCTACAAATTTATACTTTTGATGCTTAATTAATTGATTTTAATAATTAAAGTAAGATTGTACCTCTCATTTACTCAATAAGAACTTATTAAATACTAATAAAGTTAGTTTATTTAACTTTTCATTAAAGAAAAAAAGTAAAAAAATTGGAATGAGAGGTCAAAAGGGTTATTCGTATCTTGCCCATGGTACAAATTTGTAAAAAAAAAAAAATCAAGCTATTAATTTACATGAATTATAAATATCAAGGTATTAATTTATAAAATTCAAAAGTCAGAATATTAATTTACAAAATTTTAAAATAAGGATATTAATTTGTAAAAATTCAAAAACTTAATATAATTTGCAAAAAAGTTACAAATCAAGGTATTTTTATATTATTAACCCTATACGAGCTATATAGATTTGAATAAATGATTGGAGTGACAGTAAAATGAAGTCTTTAATATTTGATTTCCTTTATAAAACCTCATTCATTTATTTCTCTATCTCATATAACTACTATTTAATTTAGATATCATGTATAATTTTAACTTTATATATATATAGTCTCTTTATAATATCTTTGATTGTCTATGATTCTAAATTTGTCTCGTTAATTGTCTATGCATCTCGATGACTTAGTTAGTATTCAAATTGTGAATTTTATTTTCAAGCAAAAAAAAAAATTGTAAACTTTATTTATATTGAGTTTCTGTTTTCTTGTTAAAGAATAAAATAAATATCACACATACAACAGAAGCGTTGTAACTTGGATCAACATCATCTTATATTATATATTCTAATACTTGTGTCTAATCTGAACTGTGAAATTCATTATTTTATAGATTAGTGCCTTACTTTCACCACTTTTAAAATAATGAGACAAGAATTCATATATAGATATATATATATATATGTATATAATGTACTGTACTGATTCTCTGGCTAATTATAACATTTCCATTGCACAAGTGCTGTAAAAGCCACACTGTTAGTTTTATATGCTGTGACCGTTCATAGGATCTAGAATCAGTCATATTAACACGCATATAATAATGTCTCGTGATCAGAATTGAGTTAATAATATCTCGTGTTTTCCTTGTAAACAAAAAAGATTGTTAATTTAGATAATAAGAAAAGAGTATGTTACTCGTGTGTCAGTTAAATGTGTTGTGTTAGTGCAAATTTAAAGACTTTAATGTGACGTGTCAAACATACATATGGAGGGCCAAATTCACGTAGATTATTATTATTATTATTATTATTATTTTCAGTTTTTTAGGATATCAAAATTGGCTCTTGGATCGACAGCGCATTGGTCTGTACCAGACGATCTCTCCGTACGAAACCACTTCTATATATATATATATGGTCATTAGACTCGAAAGATCCCGCCGTCTAAAATACAAAGGTGGTGGCGGGAGAGAGAGAGAGAGACACGTCACGCTTAGTGGGCCCCACGCACTTTCCTTTGTATTCATTTCTGCATTTGCCAATTCGGTTTATCCAGACGAAATGAGCCCCGCCAACCGTATTAAATATCATGACTTCGACATGTCCGACTCCGATCTTGGTGCCTCTCTCTCTCTCTCTCTCTCTCTCTCTCTCTCTCTCTCTCTCTCTATATATATATATATATATATATATATATGGGAAAGGATGTCCTCTCGACGGAAATATGGGTCACGTTTATCCTGTCTGTCAAGTACACTACATCCAAAGCCTTTATATATATATATATATATATATGTTTTGTAATAAGCTTTACGACAGTCACGTCGACCTCTCCCTCTCTTATATTTTATGTTACAAGTATTATCTAATTACTCTCTCTATGTTTATTGTTTCCGATATTTTATATATATACATAGCGCTTAGCAAGGAAGATCGTACTGCTGGTCTTGTTAATGCTCATATCAAGGCAAGCTTTATATATATATACACCTTTTTCTCTAGAAAGGTGAACTGACCTAATTAGAGTAATAATGTTGGGTTAATACTTGAGTTACATAATAGTGGTAGTGCATGTTGTTGCAGGATAGGGTTCAGAGTTCGGGTACTGGCAAGCGTTCGGATGTATTGGAAACTTTGACACCGGGGGTCCGGAAACGTGTTGAGGTTTTGAGAGAGATTCAGGTTGCTTATAAATTTGCTCTAAGCCTTATTAATATCCTTAATATATATATATATATATATATATGTGTTTCATAATTTAGTAATAAATTTGAGGGAAATACTTGCTATTAATTATTTTGTTCTAGATTATTATAGATTGGTTCGAATGGATATATGATAATTGATAATCTTGTATATGACGGTTTGATAATATATACCGAGTTGAAATGCCTGATTAATAATGCACTATAGTCTATATATACTTTTTTTTTTTTTTTTCTTTTCCAGTCATATATGTTTTGACTGAAGACATGAGGCGTGGTCTGGAACTTTGGACCTTAATATTTGTGTTTTATTTTCATAAATTACTTTGACTAATTAATAGAAAAACGCCACGCTAGTAACCTTACGTCAACTTATTTTGCATTCTTCCTTCTTTCAAAAAAAAAAAAAAATTATTTCGCAGGGCCAACATGATGAGTTGGAGGCCAAATTTTTCGAGGAGCGAGCAGCACTGGAAGCTAAATACCAGAAGCTTTATGAACCCTTTTACACAAAGGTTTGTGGGATTTAATAGGCATTAATTATTTCTTTCTAATCAAATTCACGTTATTGTTACAATTTCATAACGCTTTTTTCAGCTCAGAGGTCTAGAAATAGAGAAAGGTTTATATTTAGCCTATGATTAATGTGTGACATTTATGTCACTTTTAGTTAAATCGATTATGTCGTCCTAGTGATATATATTTATATATATATTTTCAATACAATATGTATTCTTTTTACCTATTCATAGTTAATTTTTGTTAGTCGTTATTGCATTATTATCTAACGGTCATCATAATTTGGGTAGTTAAAAATAAAAATAAAAATAAAAATTTATTATTTAATGTTTTTATCTCTTCATTTTTTACTATAAAAAGACATATATGAGTGATAAAATTTAATTGGATAAAATAATATTTATGAACTTTAAAAAAAAAAATACCTACTGCGTATATACGACCTTCATGTTTCTGACCTTTATTTAACATTTTTGCTTAATTCAACTGTTGGTTTCAGAGATATGAGATTGTTAATGGCATTGTTGAAGTTGACAGAGTTACAAATGAAACTGCAATGGATCAAGGAGATAAAGTCAATGAAGTTAAGTACATTTAAGAGTCATAATTTTATTACCTTTGGGTATTCCCCTCGTATTTGATATTAGATATTATAGTGCAGATCATGGAGGAGTGCCTGAATTTTGGCTTAATGCAATGAAGACTAATAAAGTATTGGCTGAGGAGGTAAGGAGCTATCTAAGGCATTGATCACAATTAATTTGTTCATTTGTAAAATTGATTATAAGGGCTTATTTGGCATAATTTTTAAATATTTTTTAGCACTTTTAATAAAAGTATTTAGGTAAATATCACTCTCAAAAGTCATAAGAGATAAGATACTTATTTTTGTTAAAAAGTATAAGTATAGACTTTATCCCAAACAGACCTTAAGTATAACATACTGTTCCTGACATAGATCTCAGAACTTGATGAGGGAGCTCTCAAGTATCTCAAAGATATTAAGTGGTGTAAGATTGAAAATCCTAAAGGATTCAAGGTGGATTTCTTCTTTGATCCTAATCCTTACTTCAAAAATTCTGTCCTGACAAAAACGTATCACATGGTTGAAGACGATCATAAGCCCGTCTTAGAGAAGGCAATTGGGTATGTAAATTTGATTTCAATTGTTTTAGAGAGAAAATGTTACATTTTTTCACCACCTTTTCGAATATGTTGGGTTACCTTGTATAGGACGGAGATTGAATGGTATCCTGGGGGATGCTCAACTAAGAGGATTTTAACGAAAAAGTTGAGAAAAAGTAGTGGATCAAAAAATGCCAACGCCATCATTAAGACTGAAAACTGCCCCAGCTTCTTCAATTTTTTCAACCCTCCTCAGATCCCTGAAGATGATGATGATTATTTTGATGAAGAAGATGTAAGATTCTATATTAATGAAATGTCAGTATGATGAAGTGGCTAGTTTATTTTCAATATCACTTAAGACGTTTTTTTAAATTATGTTTAATATATTTATTGGCAGGGTGAAGATCTCAAGACTCAAATGGAGCAGGACTATGACATTGGGTAATCCTCCATGTGCTATTTATCTTAAGAAGTGTTAAATCTATTAAAATGTGATAGTAAAGTACACATGTCACAAGTAAGATAGGAGAACGAAGACTGAAGTGAATTTAGCGCTCCTTCTTATATATCTTTTTTCCTAATTAGGTGATGACTTTTTAACTTTTCTTAAGCAATGACTCACTTAGGCAGCAGAGTTGAGTGAAACAATAATTTAGAGTAGTCTTTTACTTATAATATAGTGTTGTTGGTCATTGATTGGATGTGTAATGTGAAGCAGATTTGATACTACGTACTTTATAATATATCAAAGTTTAAACATTTTTTCGAATCATGTAAAACACACTTGCTATGTTAAATTGTCCCAAGATGTTTAAATTCCAAAGTCAATTAAAGTCAACGTGGAGTTCTAATTTTACCATTTGCATTTATAGTTCAACAATTCGCGACGAAATCATTCCACATGCCGTTTCATGGTTTACTAGGGAGGCTATTCAAGGGGATGATTTCGAAGATATGGAAGATGATGATGATGAAAACGACGACATTAATAACGACGATGAGGAAGACGAGGGGAGTGATGATCATGAAGATGAGGACAAGGAGTTCAAGCGCTGGAAGAAGGTATATCTAGTTTCCAACCAATTTACTATCATTCATCATGATACTTATATTCAATGTGTGATCATTTTTGTTTGGACACTTTTTTCCCCCTTAAAAGGAAGGTGGTTATTATAAAGCTGGGGAAGGTCCGCAAGGTGATCGTGCAAGCAACAATGGCCTCAGCTAGCCATTAGTAATGTATTAATAATATATATACATACTTCATATCGTTTGGGTTCTGTATAACGCATCCTCTATTTATAATATGAGGTGATGAGGGCTCTTTGAATAATTTAAGCTTTTGCTAGGTGCTGGTTGTTCTGTGAAACTTGTTGGGGACTACTAATATTTCTTTGACTTTAAATTATTGGGATAATAACAAAAATATTAATTTGATGAAAGGCTTAATATATATCCCTTTAATTTTCATAAATAACAAAAATACTATTCCCTCAAATTAACAAATCAGTACCAATGTTACTCTTCTGTCCAATTAGGTTTAAATTAAGTGAAAATTATTTTTTAAATGATCAAGATATCCTTACTTAAATATATATAAAAAAATATTATCTAAGACTTTTAATTCACTAGATTCTATTTTTACTCATTTTTATCTTCTATCTTCTACTATTTATTTTTTTTATTTTTTATTTTTTTAGTTTTATTTGTATGGTTACAAGTTTAGAGGAGGATAATTTTATCTTTTTCTAAGTCAATTTTAACCCAATAAGATAAGATAGTGAAATTTGTAACAATTAGCCAATTTGTGGGTATAATATTTTTATTATTTATGAAAATTGATGGGACATATTGAAACATTTCAAAATCCAGGAGATAATTTTGTTACTATCTCTTAAGTATATATTGCATATGCAACAAGATTTCACCTTCCTCGCTCGCAATATATCAAAATATTGATTATAATTATGACTTAAAAGAAATAATATGCTACTCTCGTGTTTCAGTTTATGCTGCTAGAATAATAAAATGATAACTGATAAATAATAATAGGTATAATCCCCAAAAACACCCATCTATTTTGACTAAATATCACAACTATTTATTAGAAAACCCAAAAATAGCCCTTTATTTTTCAATACAAGAAAAAAAAAATATCATGTGCACCTTTTTAGTCTTGGGATCAAACTTGTAATGTGAAAATAAAAAAAATACTCTATCCATTATCTAATTAGATTTCTTTTTAAAGAAATTCAAACTGTTTTGCTTAATTATAGAAAAATATAGCATGATGGATGCTTTTTTTTTGAAAAAAAAATAAGTTTTAAGATATTATTGTTTTGAAAAAAATAAAAAATGATTTGTTTATATGTCAATATCCTAAGATTATTACCGTCATTTAAAAAAATAATCAAAAATAAAAAAATTTACCGAAAAGAGAAGGAGATTAGTCTTTTTCTGTTTTAGAAATTAGATTAATATTTTTGGGTTTTGTGATAACCAATTGTTAAATATGATATTTAGTTAACATAAGGGTGTTTCTGGGATTTTTCCATAATAACAAAGAAAAAAATTATCAATATTGAAAGTCAACATGAACCGGGTATAAGTTAAATCATTTTAAAACATATGCCTAAAAACACATGAATAATGTTTGAGATATTAATTTTTGTGCTAAATTTTTAATACCAATGCATGTGATATGCGATTTGTCACCACCTAATTGATGATAATGTTTAATCTATTTGTAGTAAATTTTAACACATCAAATAGATAATAATAACTTATATGTCACATGTGTTGATAGATACAAAAATTAAGATATATAGTATTGTCCAAAACATATGTATAGATGGGATAATGAATTGACAATGAATAGATAACTTGGATTATTGGACGTGTTAATGTGGCTACCTGTTGCCACCATTTCCGGTTGTATAAGAGACATGAAGAATTGTCCCTAAATGGTGAAGAAATTTTAATGAGTTATTTTTTTAACTAACAACTATCCATGTCTTTAATTATTAATACAACAGGTATATATAAAAAAAAACTAGTGGTCCTGATCAGAGGACCATAGTGCCAAGAATTTAATTTATGGACATATTCCAGAAGTATATTAGAATAATTATCAAATATTCTTTTAAAGCAAATCTGTCAATTTTCTCCCTTTTTTTCATCCATACACAATTTGATGGCGCAGCTGCAGCATAGATTCAAGAAGACCAAAACAAGAATGTAATTTAAAGAAGTCAATATGCTCATCAGCTAGTTTTCATCAAAAAAAAAAAAAAGGTTATATATGCTCATCAGCTTGGACCCATTTGTAGGCGTCAGCAACTTGATCACATATGGTTGTTGTAGTAATTAACATTTTCATGAATATTTTGAAAAGTGACACAAGCATCAACTATATTCCTTTTGTTTGTTTGTTTTAATTATTCTCCTTTATTTTAATTCAACTAAAATAAAAATAAATAATTAAATAAGTTATACAAAAACCAAGAAGAGAAGCTGTTTGAAGCGATTAATTAAATAGATATGCGCTCATGCATTTTGGAGAACTACTCCTGATCTGTGGACCGTGATCAGCTAGCCATTAGTAATGTATTAATGATATACTTCATATCCTGCTTGTTGATAGTTTGGGTCTTGTATAACTCATCCTCTATCTATAATATGTGGTGACGAGGGTTCTTAGAATAATTTAACCTTTTGCTAGGTGCTGGTTGTTCTGTGAAACTCGTTGGGATAATAACAAAAATATTAATTTGAGGAAATGCTTAATATATATCCATTTAATTTTCATAAATAGCAAAAATATTATTCCCTCAAGTTAACAAATAAGTACGAATTTCACTCTTCTGTACAATT
This sequence comes from Parasponia andersonii, assembly GCA_002914805.1. Taxonomy (NCBI): domain Eukaryota; kingdom Viridiplantae; phylum Streptophyta; class Magnoliopsida; order Rosales; family Cannabaceae; genus Trema; species Trema andersonii. Next base: position 473,541 of record JXTB01000281.1, on the reverse strand, counting down.
AGGTAAAAATTAAGTAAAAATTATTTTTTAAATTATCAAGACACCCTTACCTAAATACAATTAATTAGACAAACATTAAAAAGTTACTTGAAAATATTTATTTGACTTTTAATTCACTAGATCCTATTTTTACTCATTCTTATTTTCTATCCTCTACTATTTGTTGTTTTTTTTTGTTTTATTTGTTCCACGTGTTCGGCACGTTTTTTCCCGTTTTGAGCTCCTTCAGGGCATATGCACCATTGTCGAGCGCTTTGATTACCTTATAAGGTCCGATCCAATTGGAGTCCAGTTTCGAGAAATTCTCTATTCTAGCTTTCAGGACCCAATCCCCGGTGTTAAATCGTCAGGCACTAAACTTTTTCGTGTAATAGAACCTTGCCTGCTGGTGGTATGAAGCCAGGTGAACCAAGGCTATGTTCCTCGTTTCTTCCATGAGGTCTGTGTTGCGGCTTAACTGGCGCTGATTTAGGGGGGCATCTTTTACCACTTCGGAGCGTTACAAGTTTAGAGGAGGATAATTTTATCTTTTTCTAAGTCAATTTTAACCCAATAAGTTAAAATAGTGAAATTTGTAGCAATTAGCTAATTTGTGGGGATAATATTTTTGTTATTTATGAAAACTGCTTGGATATATTTAAATATTTCAAAACCCAGATGATAATTTTGTTACTATCTCTTAAGTATATATTGCCTATGCAACAAGTTTTCATCTTCCTCACTCTCAATATATCAAAATATTGATTATAATTATGACTTACAAGAAATTGTATGCTATTTTTGTCACGATCGAAAATCCAAGATTATGACTTTTTATAATTTTAAATTAAAATAATAATAAACAATGATTTTTTTTTAAATTTTAGTCTATAAAAGTAAGTAAAATTCAAATTAAGGAAACCGCTCATCAATATATATATATATATATTTTAAAAAAAATACTTCACTTAAAGTTTAATGGAATTATAATTAATTTATTTAGAAACTTTTTGATAAATCACAAAGTTTAAGAGAGTTCAGTTTTAAATCTTAAGCCTAATGTCCAAATAAATTTACATAAATCATTTGTATTTCTAAATACTCAATTTAATAGTAAAATTATCCTCATATATATCTACTTAGTAAATACAATATTACTGGCTAAATATATTTGACATAGAAAGGGAAAGATGTTATAGAATAGAAACCAACCAATGAAAAAGTAGAAAACAACATACACATGCCAGACAAGCTTGTTAAGCCACCATGACAACTATCCCAAAAATAAATCAACAGTGAAAGTGAAAGAAGAAGGGGAGTGAGCATTTACATACTCTGTAGAAATTCAATTACCTTTTTGAATGGATATAATTTTACCAAATTTGCATAGTTAATACCTTTTTCAAAATCTATTGATAAACCAAGTTTATAAAAATAATTAATATACAGAATATTCGCATATTCAAAATCAAAACTAAACCATATCATTGTACATATCATAAATCATCATATCTCATGAGTTCACATCCTTTCATCACAAACTAGAGTAATTTGTACTATGTGTACTAAATACTCTATATTTGATACTTATCCCAGAAAATCAGAGGGACACCTATGTGTCTATGCCTACAGAACCAGAGGGGTAACAAAATGCCTATGCTTACTGAGTAAGAATAATTAAAAAAATTCCTCGCAGATTTACGGACTCTTACCTAGAGTGGGGATATTGGCCGGTACTATACACTGAGATACATAAGATGTATCTTATGTGTGATCTTATAGTACGCACAATATTTAACCATTCACAATAACCATGCATCAAAGAATAAATTAAGTCATACTTTAAAATCCCATTTGGCATTATTCTAGGATTTACTATAACATGAGTATCACATCATTGTATCACCCTATATTCACAATTTATAAATATATATAAAATTTTATACAGTCCAATATTAGTATAATCCAATTTGTTTCAATAATTTACCAATCGTAGTAAGATCCATAATTTTTTATAAATAAATTTTAATATAATTATAAATAAAATCAAGTATAAAACTAAGTAATTGAATCCTTACCTCAATATTATAGTTGTATCAAGCTAAAGACGTTCGAAGAAATTCCCGTTGGTCACTTAGGTATTCAAATGACCTCGTTTCGGGATCCTAGTAAGTCCACTTAAAAAAGTTAGTTTTCTAGCGGAGCCTCAAATAGAGAAATAGAGATCACCAATGAATTTAGAGCACCCAAAAATGCTCGGTTAGACATGTAATTCGATAAATTTAGGTTTAAGGACCAGATCTAGCCCTATCACACAAAATGAGGCAAATCTCAAGTTCTGTGTCTTAAAATTCATGCCACTTTGAAACATAGTAATATTTTCTATCAAAATTCACTTCTTGACCTCAATAAGTCTAAATTCGAAGTTGCAATTCAGTTTTGAGATCTCGAGCCTCAAATGGGCTTAAAAAAAAATCCAAAAATTACATAAATACTACCTTTTGGAAACATTTAGAAAAATATAATTTTTTTTCAATTCAATAATTAACATGTCTCCAGATATCATTTTGACACCGCAAAATCATATTTATTCTCATCTTAATTTCCTCTTTAATATGGTATAACTTTTACGGTCTAAATTCTTATTTTCTGAAGTAACTACAAAAATTCCACAATTTAAATAGTAAAATATGGCAATTATATGTGATTCTCCCTAGAACTATTTTCAATCGTGAAATTGCTCAGAGTAAGTCGAGGGGAATGTATCGAAGCCTCACACGGTGGAGGTGAGGGAGAGCGGCGACCGATAGAGAGTGTTTGGCTAGAATACACCAAATTTGGCGTTAATTTTTGATGAACCATGTCACGACCCAAACTCTGGGATAGTGGCAGAAGGGGAATTTCACTAGAATTGGAAATTCTTTAGTTTTTTTTCTTTTTTTTTGGCACAACAAACAATGCATTTGGAATTCCAACTAGTGAATCTATTCTACAGTTCATAGTCACCAATAAGCACAGACTGAAAAATTATAAAAAAAAAAAAACAAATTTCAAATTGTTCACTGAGCATCATCATTCATATCTCAACATCAAGCTAGTATGATATATATATAGTTTACAAACATATTCAGAGTAACACACTTAATTTGAATACTAGCAATATTCACTTATTTAACCAGACTTAAACACAAGTCTTGAATTCACACTCCTAGTATTACCAAGTCACAAACTATAAATAAAAGATAGCTTCTTATTCTGCTTGTTGATCGTCAATGTTACATTGGATACCACCTGTGGAGAAAATAGGGAGGGTGAGCATAAATGCCCAGTACGTTACCCAATTTCTCTTTTTGGGAAAGTCTTTTATAAATTTCAAAATATCTGCATAGTTAGTAGTACTGGAAAGCATTTATATAAATATTAAGGATTTAAACCATTTACAGAAAACTATGCTAAAATCAAAACTAGATATCTAAGTCAAAACATATAAAAGTATTAATTAAAATAAGCATAATGTACATCACATAAATCAACACAACACGTGAGCTCTCATTCTCTCATCACGACTAGAACAACTTATACTATATGTATTGAGTGCTCCCTGTCTGACATTTATCTCTGGAAACTGGAGGGACACCTATGTGTCTAATCCTACCGAGCCGGAGGGGCATAGAATGCCTACGCCTACGGAATAGAGATAGTCAGAAATCAAACCCCGCGCGGGTTTACGGGCTTTCACCGAAGGCGAGTGTACTAGTCTGCCTACTACAACACCGTGATACCTAAGATGACTCTCATGGATGATCGTATGAAATGTGCAATATTTGGAGTCTCAAACAACCATACAGTAGTTTAACATTCTAGACATGCTCTGATTTTTAATTAAAAATCTATTTTGTACTTAAAAATCCAAAAGTATAATTTTTATGGTTTTACCATATTCTAAATATAAAACTTGTATAAAATCATATGTAAAAATATGAAGAGCAGTCTACAATGTTTCACAAATTCATATTTCATTTAAATAACTATTCAAATAATTCAATTTAATAAAATCACGAAATTTCATTTTTCAGAATAAATTCTAATTTTAATGAAAATAATAGAAAACAAGGAAATTGAATCCCCTACCTCGAAATAGTAGTTATGTTGAGCTAATGACGCTCAAAATATCCTCAATTGATCACCACGTTGTTCGGACAGTTGTTTTCAAATCCCGTCACGTTCACTTGAAAAATTGACTTTTCAAACGGAGTCTCGGATTGAGAAATAGAGGTTACTACTGAATTTAGAACACCCAAAAACATTGGGTTAGATATAAATTTCGTCACAAACGAGTCCTGCTACGGAGCGGGCCAATGACACGCAAAACAGTGCAATTCACGAGCAATTTTCTTGATTTTCGTGCCATTTCAGAAAATAGTGGTATTTTATATCAAACTTCATGTCCTGATCTCACTAAGTCCAAATTCGAAGTCAGAACTCAGTTTCAAGATCCTGAACATTAAATGGGCTCAAAAATCCAAAAATTATAAAAATACCACATTTTGAAAATAATTAGAAAAATACCACATTTTCATTCCGATAATTAACGATCTTCCGGTAACTGTTTCAGCATTTCAAAATCATGAGATTTCATGATTCAAACTCTTCTTTCACGTGGTAAAATTTTCTCAGGATAAATAACTCAATTCTGAAATAATTATGAAAATACCACAAAAATTAAATATTAAAATATTGTTAGAGTAGTGAACTTCTCACTGGAGCCGAGTTGGAGGCCGAGGGTGGTCAGAAATGAAAGCTGGAGTTGAGATGAGTTGAACAGTGGTGGTGGTTAGGTGATCGAACGTCGGAGGAGGAAACGGCAGAGTGCTTCAGAGTGCTTTTTCTCCGACGAGGCGCGACGTTTCACGGCAGTGTTGGCTGGTGCTGCTTCGTCGGCGGCTGAGCAAGGGCACAGGGCGGTACAGTGGCCGGAGCAGCTTCGGGTGAACAGTAGTAGAGGTTGCTTTGTGGGACCTCGGTAAAGAAGAAGAGAGAGTTGGGGGGATTTATATGCAATTTTCGGAAACTGTAACAGTGGGACACGTGGCGCAATTTGGTTTGATCGAAAAAAACTTTCTAAAATTTTACTTTGGCCTCAAATTTTAAAAAGATTCTTTTACTTTAGTCCCTCTTTAATTACACTTTTGTCTCCGGTTTGTAATTTCTTTTTCACTTTTGCCTCAAATGCACCTAGACTTAATCTTGTCTAGATTCAACTCCAATATTTTAATTCAGATTTTTATTTAATTAATCCAAAAAATACAAAATTACCAAATTGCATTTGTACAAAAATTAGGATTTTACAAACCAAGCTCCCTCGTCAGAGCTCGTATCAAGGTGTGCTTGGTCGGGATCCCTTTGTTGGTGGCCGGAGAACAGCAAGCGTCGGCGTGTCTAGGCAAGGGATTGACAGTCTGGTGATTCGGTTGGATGACAGGAGCATCGATGAGTGTTGGGTTTTCGAGGACTTCGAGGGAGAAGATAAAAAAATAAAGGGATTTAAAAGAAATTTCAAGAACTATGGGAACACATGTCAGAAAACTAGGCAAAAGAGCATTGTTTTGAATAAATTCAATTGGACTCGGTTTGTGAAATTTCTTTTAAATTTTGCCCTTGGATAATTACATTGCAGACCCACTTTTTAAATTTTATTCACATTTTTACCCAAATGAATGTAGACTAAATTCCATCAAAGATCATTCAATAATTTGATTTAAAAAAAAAAAAATTGGTTCAAAAGAAAAATTTACCCTTAAAACTTTTAAGGGTTTTTACAACTCTCATGTTTCAGATTATGCTACTAGAATAATCAAATTATAATTAATAAAAGGAATAATCCCAAAAGACCCATCTATTATGACTAACTATCACGACTATTTGTTGGAAAACCCAAAAATATCCCTTTACTTTTTAAAACAAGAAAAAAAATATCACGTGCGCCTTTTTAGTCTTGGGATCAAACTTGTAATGTGAAAATAAAAAATACTTTACATTTTTTTCAGAAACCTACTATTTATTATCTAATTAGATTTTTTTTTTAAAGAAAAACACTGTTTTGTTCAATTATAGAAAAATATTGCACGATAGATTCTCTTTTTTTTTTAAAAGCAAAAAGAATAAGTTTTAAGATATTTTTTTTTTGAAAAAATTAAAAAAAAAGATTTGTTTATATATCAGTATCCTAAGAGTATTAACATCATTTACAAAAAATAATCAAAAATAAAAATTTTACCAAAAAGAGAAGGGGGATTAGTCTTTTTTTTTTGTCCTAGAAAATAGATTAATATGTTTGGGTTTTATTATAATCAATGGTTAAATGTGATATTTAGTTAACATAAGGGTGTTTCTGGGATTTTTCTATAATAAAAAAGAAAAGAAAAATGATCAATATTGAAAGTCAACATGAACTAGGTATAAGTTAAATCACTTTAAAATATATACCTAAAAGCACATGAATAATGTTTGAGATACTAATTTTTGTACTAAATTTTTAATACCAATATATGTGGCATGTGATTTGTCACCACTCAATTGGTAATAATATTTAATTTATTTGTAATAAATTTTAACACACTAATTAAACAATGACAACTTATATGCCATATGTGTCAGTATAAAAACTTTAATACAAAAATTAGGATACGTAGCTTTATCCAAAACACAAGTATAGAAGCGATAAAGAATTGACCATGAATAGATAACTTGGATTATTGGACGTGTTTATGTGGACACATGTTGCAACCATTTCCGGTTGTATAAGAGACATGAAGAATTGTCCCTAAATGGTAAAGAAATTTTAATGAGCTATATTTTTTAACCAACAACTATCCATGTCTTTAATTATTAATACAACAGATATATAAAAAACTAGTGGTCCTGATTAGAGGACCATAGTGCCAGGAATTTAATTTATGGACATATTCCAGAAGTATATTGGAATAATTATCAAATATTCCTTTAAAGCAAATCTGTCAATTTTCTCCTTTTTTTTTCGTCCATACACAATTTGATGGCGCAACTGCAGCATAGGTTCAAGAAGACTATAACAAGAATATAAATGAAAGAAGTCAATATGCTCATCAGCTTTCATAAAAAAAAAAAAAAAAAAAAAAGTTATATATGCTCATCAGCTTGGACCCATTTTTAGGCGTCAGCAACTTGATCACATATGGTTCTTGTAGTAATTAACA